>JANHJO010001342.1:160966-173564 GCA_032468235.1 Pseudoxyrhopus heterurus | reverse complement strand
ACCGGGATGCGGGAAATTTTGAACAATATTGTTCAAAATTTCCCGCATCCCGGTAAGGTAATTCCGTTGGTTGAAAAGAAGTAGAACTCTGTAAATGCTGACTGGTTTTTCTCACTGCTAAACAAGTCTCAGCAGTTAGTGATGCGAAGTGTTTGATTCTTTACTGACCCTAAAAAACCACTTATATTTGACCCTACACCTCCCGAGTGTCTGTTTTTCTTATCCCTTCTTTTCTTTCAGCTGGTGCTCTGTATAAAGGACTATTTCTATTTCTAAAAAAATGATACTACAAAATGGATTTTGAAAAGTTGTCAAGGTAAGAAGAAAAAGAGAAGAGCTGTCATAACAAGTCTGACAGGCTTTAACAGGGATATTTGTAGCCTTAGGAAATATATTTGTCTATGTCAATATTACACTATTGCACTAGCATAAAGAAATTTGGTTTAGATAAGAAAAACATATACAGTACATACTTTCTGTATGTGCAGTAAAGAAGGGCGTATTGAAAATTATTTTGTAAATTTATTTCCACTTTATGTTTTTTGATTAATTGCCAGATAAAATTATGCTTGAGTGAGATCTAGCCTTTTTATACAGCTTCTTTTTTTGACAGTTCTTAGAAACAAATTAATATATGGGATCAAGAAAGAGAATTCAAAAATAAACCAACTTTCCTTTGAAGTATAAATACAAGATTATTCATGGGCATATTTTGACTTTTGAGACAGAATTTACAGTCTGTCTCAAAAGTATTTACAGATTGTGGCACTGTAATATTTTACACACATTAATATCAATAGTGCAGAAGCTACTCATGACTTCTTTTTATTTTTTTACCAATAGATTTTCTGAAATATTTCCAGGGATAATTATGCAGGTAGTAAAGTAGCAGGTACAGAGAGAAGTTTCTTAAGGCATATTTTAAAAGAGATTTGTAATTGGGAATCCATAGGAGACTCTCTGCTGGAGTACTATTTTATGCAGGTCTTAAATTAGATGTCAGTAATTTTGGGTTGCTTTTTTTAGAGACATAATAAACTATGACCTATTTCTTACTGAATGTATTTGTCATATTGAACTTCTAAAGTATTCAGAAGCAAAAATGTTTACATTTCTGCTGAACTCTTTTTGAATTAATGTTGAAGATGTGGCAGCTGTAGATTAAAATATAATCTACAGCTATTAAGAATAGTTTAATACTAATTTCATCACCCTCCAGTCCTTCAAAAACAGTGAAATTAAGCAGTCAATATCATTGCTGCCAGATTTAAAATGCTGGGAACTCTGTAGCTAACCAATCAAATTCTACAAAAACTGGTATCTAATCAGTGCCCCACCATGATCCATTTTTGATTCCTTGTATCTTAAATATCTAAACAATTGCTACTGTGGGGAAAGGGTGTAAAGTTGCCAAGATACTATCACTCTGTTGCACTTTGAACTCCTGTAAAATAATGATACCTCAGGAAAATGTTAAATGGGTTGAACCACTGCAGGGAATGGGAAGAGAAAAAATTGGGAGGAAAAGGAACAGATGAGTTTCACTAAGGGAAATTAGCCAATCCACAATTTCTCCAGAATTTCATTGTCTAGAAAGGTTAAGTGTAATCGGAAATGCACTGTAACTGATAAATGAAGATAATGGTATGTATTTAAAAAATCCAAAACTGTAATGAGTAATGAACAAGGCTTCGTATTTTTTACAACTTTTCATCAAATAAAAAAGGCAAGTGAAAAAAAGGAGGTGGCTGTGTCAATGATGTAGCAGTAAACAATGCATTTACAGATCACAATGGCAGTTGTGACTAGAATTGCCATTGCTAAGTGACATGGTAGTAAAATGCAACATTATGGGTACCTTGACTGATCCCAATTGAACCCAAAATTTCTGTTGCTAAGCAAGACAGTTGTTAAGTGAGTTTTGCCTCCTTTTATGATCTTTCTTGCCACAGTTGTTAAATGTACCACTGCAGTTGTTAAGTTAGTAACATCGTTATTAAATGAATCTGGCTTCCCCAGTACCATTTAATTCAGGGCCTTAGAAGTTCAAATAGTCACTGAATGAGAGGTTCTGACATTGGACCATCTGTATATGTTGTAACTCTAAGACTATCCAGGATAAATTTGCAATATACTTCTCTTACCTTGAAATAAGATACATAATGGTATCAGCTCTTTAGCAGCTTTCTCAGGTTGTAAGTAATTATTTTCAAGCAACATTGTCATGAAATCATCCTTTACAGGATGAATTGAGATGAAAGGAATTGGGTGACACAGAAATAATAAAACTATAACAACATATAACCCATGATGCTCTAGTTAAAACAACAGTCCCCAAAGCAAGCTGCATCACCAGTAGAGTCTGCCTAACATCCTGGCCCAAAGCAAAGCCACATCTTCAAAACCTTACAAAAGGCTAATGGTTAGGTCCATCAGATCTCTGGAGGGATAGTTTTTCAAGGAGTAGGCACAACCACAGAGAAGGCAGGGCTCCAGGGTCCAACAAAATGACATTGTTTGATAGAATGAACCCAGAACTTGCATTTCCTACTAGATTGGAGAAAGAGGCAGAAAGAATGGAAGACAGGAAATAAAAGAATTATTTCTCATTTAGAACCAATTTAGGATTGAGAGTTTCTTTGATGTGGCAGGGAAGCAAGTCTTTTCACTGGTAACAGAAAAGCTTGCAGCTCAGTGCTTACATATAATACCTGTGTCCTAAATTTCATTAAATGGTTAGTGAGGGAACTAACCATTACAGATTTTAGTTTTTAATAAATCTATGTGGAATTATGAACAATAAATAAACACATAGAAATTTTTAATAAGCTACTGCATGTTATGATGCTTTCAGGTTGCACCTAGTATTGATAGGACCAACAGTCATTTATTTTTTCCTCTCTCTTTCTAAACAATATGCAATTCAAAAATTACCTAGATCTGTGCTAAAAAGTATAGGTAACAAAGTATAGAACATGGGAACCTTGTTAGGTAGAAAACAGAAGTGCAGTGAAACATGGTAGATTCTTAGTTGATCATATTCTCCCACCAAGTAAATCTAAAAATAATACATAAAAATACTAATATGATAATCAAAACATTATCAGTTTTAAAGTCTTATAGAATAAAGAATTGTTCTCAGTTAAAGGAAAAGGAAAAAATATCTGTCCTTCAATTGCATGCAGTAATAAAATTGGAGATTAATTTTAGGTGATTTTGTGTGGGTGCACCTTCAAATAATTGTTGACTCCTGGTAACTGCCTGGACATGTCCTTGCCATTTACTTGGCAAGATTTTAGAAGCGGTTTTGCCATTGTCTGTTTCTTGGGGTAGAGAAAGAATGACTGGCCCAAAGTCACCCAGCTGACTGGGTGCTTAATGCAGAATTAGAACTCACAGTCTCCCAGTTTTTAGCATGGTGCCTTAATCACCATACCAAACTGACTATTTAAACTAGATCTCTAAAACAATATCATGTAAAAATGCACCTCTAGAACAACAGCATGTTCATACAATCACACGCTAAAACTTTTTGTTTGTCTTTCATTGATTTTTAAATTTAAATTTTTAAATGTACTTCTTAATAGCTAACCATTGGCATGTGATTGTATAAATATGATATTATTCTAGTGTATTTTTACAGTGTCCTCCAACAATTTTACCATGTTCTTTCCTTTACTACCCAAGTACTTAAATATGATTTAATTCATGCTTCTGGAGTTCTGCACAAATGATGTATATGGCTTCTGTCAATTCAGTCATATGTACTATATACATTCCATTAATGCTCAAACCTACAGAGCCAGCAGTAGCTACATCTGAGCAATCTAGGATGCAGCTAACTAGGCACAGGAGTGAGTGATAGGAGAATGAAGTTACCTCAAGAGGTATTAAGTAGTGAATTATTTCTGCTCTGCTCTTGGAAGATGAGGCAATCTTTCAGTTCCCCTAAGAGTAAACAAAGACTTTACCTCTTATTACCTTCCAAAGGACAACATTTAACTGACTAGTGATTTTCTGGGAAGTACAAAATATGTTTTGTTATTATAAAAAATAAAATGTGAAAGGGGCATGTCTGCCTGTGAGTTTTTAAAGATTAGTGAAACTAGTGACATAGTCTGAGTTTCTTAGAACCAAATATTCAGAAAGTCAGAACTATGTTTATCCCTTTTTTTAAAATAAAGAGTGACTGGGAAACGTTCAGCACATATGAAATAAATTGAGAAATCTTAGTCTCTCCTGATATATTAAAGTTACTATTCTGTTATATAATGTTACATGACTCCTAGGAGCTAAAGAAATCTAAGCTGACATCTCTATGTGACCAATTGTGTTCTGATAGTAAAAATTTTCATTGTTAATGGTTATTTGAGCTGGGATTCAACTTTATCATAAAAGAGTCACTGTGGTTTTCTATACAGTTTTCAAAGATGTGATGAAATAAGATACAAAAGAACGGGTATGGGTATTTGCAATTAAATTGTAAAGTGCAGATTATTGCTATGAGTACTGGATTTTTAAAGTATTAAATGTTTTACAGTTTGGTTGCTTGTGGGTTCATTCTCTCTTAAAAAAACCTGAAGTAATTACTAACCTAAGACTATCAACAATTTCTCTATTTACAAGTAAAGTTATTTTGATGCTAGGACTAATCATAAATAAGTACTCTGAATACTGACTTGGAAATATGTTCTACTAAATATGGTGAAGCTTATCAGGTTTGAGCTCTAAAAGAGAGCATACATATAGGAGTGGGATAATTACAGTAGGAGTTCAGATTTTCTACAGTCTTGCTCAATTTATGATATGCCCAGAGATAATTGCAACATTTTGCTTCTTTTTAAAGGGTGGTTGTGACATTTCTGGGAAGTGAAACAGCATTGAAAACAAAGAAGTGACAGGAGTTAGACAAAAGACCCTTGAAAAGTAGTACTAAGCATTCTTGCATTATAAAAGGAAATGGTGACTTAGTATTATTACATGCAAACAGAAAGGTTTTTAGTACATGAACTAACCAAAGAAATCTTTCCGTGACCGTATCATACAACTAAAGAATTTGTCTCACATTTGTTGTAATGTTTTTCTGTTCTTGTAACTTTATTACTTTTGTTCAGATAATTGTTTTGGAGGCAGTGTCCCAAACATGTCAGAAACTGTGAGAACAACTTTGGAGGCAAGCTTTTGTCTTATTCTCAGAATTCTTCATGCAGTTGAAAAATATGTAATAACATTCAGTAGGTTAATTTACAGTCACCTTAATGTGTGCACCTGGTGCTGCTGGTTTTAAAACCCAAATTCATTTATAAACTAGGAGTTTGATTCAAATCATTAGAATTCACTGAATGGATTAGACTGCTGACTCACACCAGGAAATCAAGATAAAACAAATCCCCACAGAGATACTAATTTGTAATGCTTGGTGTCTGAGGGTGGTTTTACAGGGATGTGGTTGCTTTGTATCTCCAGAGCTGAAGCAGATCTCAAAGGACTCCACAGGAATGAATGACAAAGAAACTAAGCGTCAATAATTAGACTGATAGTGCTATTCTGAGACCCATCAAGACTGAAATATTTAATACAAGAGACTGAGTTTAAAACTCCATGTGGTGGTTATGGTGGTTTCCTTCCCCAAAAAGAAGATAACCTTAAATTTAATAAGTATTCACAAGGAAAAGTATATATTGACAGACAAAAATCTGGTCCAAAGCCATTTTTCTCCACCTTGCCAAATTAAGATGGTAACTTTTGCAGAACGTTCACCTGCCATTAGGAAAGTCAGAAGAAAGGGAGGGTGATTAATTCAAGCTAGTTGCCTGTAAACAACATATCATATTTATAAACTGAATTCTTATCTGCAAATTTCAGCTATTCTCTTTTCCATACACTTACACTACATACAAATACTGTATGTATGTTTGAAAGCACATGTGTATACATAACATTTCCAGAAACAGCAAAGAAAAAAAACTTGAACCATATTGCATTTCAATTATAGGTTAGCTTGTGTTGAGAAAGAAATGTCCTTATTTTCAATCATTTGGGGGATGTTGTAATGTTAGATGATTAGGATATTTCATGCCCATGCCTTCATTTATTGCGAAATACCACTGTATTTGAAAACAAAGCCTGTCTTCAGTCCAAGGTTTAGACTAGCATGACTATGAATCCCAGAATTATTCTACATGTGGGTGAAAACAGTACTGTGCTTGTATTCATAGGAGTGGAAGAAAGCTGCTCATTGCAAAAGCTACCTCTCCTGAACAACACTTTTTAATCTTGTTTTCAAATATATTATTATCCTTGGAAACCAAAAAAGCAGGTGTTAGTGTGGTATAACACTGCATTTGCAGTAAAATCTATTTGAAAAGAAATTGTTGGAGCGTTATAAACTGCTCATTAAGTTTATTTATTTATATTTCAGGTTTCATTTGTATTTAGGCTATTTCCGAACTGGCTCTGAAATCTTGAAGGAGTTTGTTTGGAAAGAATGATGTAAATCTATAGAGTTCAATGAGGTGGGAAACACAAGTAAAATTTTGCCTCATCCTTAACATTTCCATTATATTAACATGAAGATGGGAAAGCAATTATTACACACAATTGAGACCTCTTTTGGCAGTCTACATTATTCTGTAGACATCATTATTCTATTGATCTAAGTTGCAAGAACTGTCCCCTCTCTTAAGTATTTTATTTAATTGCTTTCATGTGCGGAATAAACTTCCTAAAGATGCACCTACTTTCAAGGAGCTTTTTACTAGGGACATGAGAAAGTTTTTTGTGGATCGTTCCTAAAGCATGGCATGTTTTTATTTCGATCTTGTATGTTTATTTCCATATGTTTATTTCTGTCCAACCTAGATGCATAGACAAGGCATATTATTATTTGCAGGACAGATTCATGATTTAACTTGATAGTTTATATTTGAAATATTTACAAGAGAAAACAGTCTTGGCATCTATTTAAATATTGGGATTAAGTGATGGAGCACCTGTTTAAATCACATCTGTCCTGTAACATGGGAAGAAAATAGCACATGAGTTTAAAGACTTTTTCTCTCTTTTGCTTTGTATATTAATAGCATACACACAAATAAATACATAGATATGTAATTGTATGTGATTTCAACTATGTAATCCTGGAATTGAATTGTCCCGTGTTGTTTGCACTGAGTTCCATTTTTTCACATTCAAGGCTGAACAAATTGAAACTTCTTTTCTGCTCTAGCTGTCAGTATATTTTTGTATGAGAATATTATAATTACATACCAGACTGTATGCCTATCCTTTATAGATTAGAAGTAATTTATTTTTCAAATATTTGGTTAGTTTTGCTCTTCTCAAGTTGGAAGTTTGGCTGCATAAAGAAATGAATTTCTCAATATGATTTCCCCCCCCCGAACTGTTTATTTTAGTTTCTTTTAAATCTGCCGGAATCATCAAATTTATTTCTTTGTCCATTGTTTGATACTTACATTTCATCACTTGATGCTTAAATTTTAAATGCAGGAGGGTTATTTCTTGTATTTAGAGCAACAGCCTGTGTTTGTCAAAAATAAGCCTACTCCTGAGATAAAACTATAAATCTATTTATAAATGAGATTATTTATTTATTCCAACATGTTTGAACAGAATCTACAAAATCTAAGCTTCTGGGCACATCTGAAAGCCTCTGAGCAGATCTAACTCTGAATCACAGACAGTGTCACAAGTCAGGTTGCATAAATATTGTAATTCAGGAGCCAAGTTTTACATTTTATGTTATTAGTATACCATCAGCAAGCTACATATTTTAAATTAGCAACTTAAAAGTGTACTAGTCTTTTTACATTTGTCTTGTCATTTTACATTTACTTTTGATCTGTGCATACATTAGGATCCTGTCCATTGTGGATTATTGATAAGAGAATTAATTAATATCTAGCTTTTCAAAAGAAAATCCCAGGCTGCTTTAAGGCAATATATTATATTTTATATTAGGAAGAAATTAACTACTCTGAAAAGAATGTTCTGGTTCACGTGTTATAGTAAACCATAGTGCGGTTTGTTTGGGGCTGTTGTGTTGGCCAAGCCCAGCCATGGTGGTTTATAAACCATACTCATGGTATAGTGTTATACACAAATTCAACTATTATTTTGAATTACTATCTTAAGAATATAGCAAAAAAATATAGACTGACAGTAGCAGTCTGCAGCCAATCTCCTTTCATTAATGGTAGAAAACAACTCAGCTTGGTTGTTTGGCATTTTTTTGCCAGCAGAATAAAGAACAAGATGTGTTTTCACAGCATCTGAGCATGCATAGTGACATCATTATGCAAAGCCCACTCTATGTTCCAGCATATTTATATAAAGGAGGAGTTTATGCAGTGATATCACTGCAAGGTGGTACTTATCACATCTTATCCTATTTGCATTGGAAAATATGCAAATAGTCTTAGTAATCCTTCTCCAAATTAAAGATATTGGGCTATGTGGGAAAGAATGGATAAGAGAAGAACTAACATACCGTAAATATAATTCTATATTTATCATTTTGGAATTATGTTGATGAGATTATATTATATATTTATTGCTTGACCATAAAACCTCACCCATAAAAATCCACCTTCATTATTCTGTTCTTTACCTGCAATGCTATGACAATATGTGACTATATGTTATTCTTTCAATAGGGTTTGTGAGATTTGTCAGGAGAGTAGAGACAAATAAAATACATAATTATTTTGTATTGCTGTTTACATACATGTAGTGACAGAAATATTTCAGAGTTCTAAATGTCTGCTATAGAATGTATATTCAGATATTAAAAATACGCTTCTTGTGTCTGCATGCATAATCTCCAAGCCTTTTAAAAAAATGAATACTCTTGTTCCATATTCACTTTATAGAAATGTGGGCTAGGAGTGAATTTTTAAAAGAGGAAGTCAGATTTTATGTGCCTTTATGAACTACATCAGTTCTTGTTGCTCCTTTCTAACATTTCATTTTATTTAAGGTTTTCATGATGGAATTTAAGTTTACACGAGAACGACTATGTGTTTTAAGTCAATGCCGATGATACTTTCTACGTCCTGGTGTGGTGGTCTTGAGTTTTTGCTCGAAAGCAACGTAAAATGGATCTGAAGGAAAGCTGTCCAAGTGTTAGCATCCCCAGCTCTGATGAACACAGAGTGAAGAAAAAAAGATTTACTGTAAGTATAGAAACAGAAAGTGATTCATTGTACAGTAAATTTCATATTCTCTTACTTGCTCAGTTTGAGGAGACTTCAAATGAGAGCATACAGGCCTAATCTAACCATCTCTCTCAGGGCCCTCCACAGAGGGCTTTGGCTTCAATTCCAAATCAACTATATATTCCTATAACCCTATGCTATTCTCCATTAGGCAGCTGAGACCATTCACTTCTGAGTCATCTGTGGTGCAGCATATGTTGCAAGGTTTGATTTTAGCCTGCAATGCTGGAGCTCCATATAGCTTGGGGATCCAGCTGCATTCTCACTAAAAGGAAACCCACCTCCTGGCTCCAAGGCACTGTCCAACATTTACGATTATCTTGTGAGCACCACAACTGTACAGAGCAGGGAGGGGGTACTATGAATTATGCCACCTCCCTCCCATAATGATAGTGGTGATGTTTTAGAAATAATTACAGTATGACATTTCAAATTTTTATTAGTTTATCAAAATACAAAGAAAAAAATGAAAATAATGGGAAAGTAAGGGAAGAAAAAGGAAAGGGAAAGTATACAGTAAAAGGAGAAAGGGAGAAAAGGAAAGCATTGACTTCCAACTTTTTTTAGCACGGTAGAATAAGATAATAACACAACTCAACTTTTTACTTTTACATAGTAATATATATTAACCATTTCTATAATAATAAATCTATCTAATTAGTAAAACCCAACATCTAAGTTTCATTTTTTTCCCATCTCAAGCACCAAGTCCAGAAGTGGTTTCCAAATAAAAACAACATTAGTTGTATTCTTTTCTTTAATTAAAGCAGTCAATTTAGCCATCTCTGCTAGCTCCATCAGCTTTTGCAGCCAGTCATCCATAGTGGGAATTAAAATGTCTTTCCATTTTTGTTGAGCATGTAGAGCATTCTTGCTGCTGTCAGCATATATATAATAACATTAAAGTTCCTTTTTTTTACAAGTTCTTTGTCCATTAGACCTAAAAGAAAAGTCTTTCATTTTTTCTTTACATTCAGTTCTCAATACGGAATCTATTTCTATCGATAGACTATGTCCAAAAGATATTAATAAGAGATGTGAAACAAATTTGACCTGATGCAGAAATATTAGAAGTAGAAATACTGGATAATAAAAATGTGTGGTTTATAATACAGAGAAGGAAGTTAAAGTGGAAACACAAATGACAAGCCAAGAGAATGACCTGGATAAAGACTTTCGACTGGATATATAAAAGAAGTTGGCTAAACTTTTGCATATCAAAGTAGAAATACAAATGATAAATTAAGAGAATCATGTGGATACGGGTAGTCTTTGACTTATGACCACAATTGGACCCAGAGTTTCTATTGCTAAGAAAGGATATTAAAGGAGTTTTGCCCAATTTTACAATCTTTTTTGCTGCAGTTGTTAAGTTAATCACTGCAGTTGTTAAGTGAAATGTGCTCATTAAATGAATCCGGTTTCCCCCATTGACTTTGCTTGTTGGAAGCTAGCTGAGAAAATAGCAAATGGCAGTCACATGACCCCAGGATACGGCAACCATTGTAATACATGGTGGTTGCCAAGAATCTGAATTTTGATTCCTTGTCCATGAGGATGCTTTGACAATGGTACGTGGCATCAAAAGTGACTGGTTATACATCACTTTTTTGCTGTTGTAACTTTGGTCACTAAACAAATGGTTATAAGTCAAGGACTATCTGTAGTGACTTTTTATTGGATTTACAAATGAGGATTGCTAAAGCCTTAAAAAAGCCTTTGGAATGGGAAAATAAATTTTTGAAATGAGACCAAATCCGATGACAACATTTGATTAAAGATCAAGATTGCCAGAAATAAAAAGAAGGAATATAAAGTTGGTTTGTTTGACCAATGGTAAAATAAGACATGTTTCTATAAAACTCTGCTAACCCTTTAAAGACTTTTTGCTGAAACTAGGACTGAAAAGTTGATGTTTTATGGATTTGTATCTAGATAAGGTATTATGAATAAATATATTTGTTTGCAACTTTATACGGTACAAAGAGCTATTGTTAGTTTACACCTGTCATGAAAATGAAAAATAACTTCTCTATATATTTCTTTCCTATTTCTTTATCTTGTTTTCTTTTTTCTTCCTTTGAACTTCTTATTTTATTTCTCCTCTCTTTGAGGTTAGTTTGTATTTGCTTTTACGATTGTAATTAAAACTTTAAATAAAAATTGTATTTTTTTTTAAAAACAGGTCATTTAAAACTTAGATCTTTTTCCGTATGGAATACCAAACAGAAAAGTTTATGAACTTCATATTCACTTTTATGCCTTCACATACAGTATCTATAAACTGGGGTCCAGTCAAATCTATTAATATTTAGAATAACCCAGAACCATAAAAGTATTTCATGTTTATGCATACGGCATGAGTGTACATAAATAAATTCAGTATAAAAATATTGTCACATATTTATATTGGCTTTAAATATTCTATGTTGCATATCAACATATTCTATGTTGCATATCAAATTTACTGCACTGACTATTTAAAAATCAGAAAGAAATAACACAATTTTTTTTAAAAACTCCTTTAAGTACAAATACATTACATTAGATTATTTCCCTTCTTTGTTAATCTTGGTATTTTATGTTTCTCTGTTCCTTTCATTGTTTCCTGTTCTCCCTTCCCTACCCCATTTCAATAACTTGTTTGGATCCGGTTTCTGTTTTTCATGTGTAATTTTGGCATTGGATTTTCTTTTTAATTTCATCTATAGAGCAAATTAGTTTTATAGTGTCTGTTGAGAGAATTTGTAAATATTTCAGATTGCAAACATGACAACATAATTCACTTGTCATCACTGAATTTAACTGAATAGCTTCATGAAGGAATATGGTGGCAATATCATATTGATTTTTCTGTCACTGAATTGCAGCCCTTAACTGTCTGAAATAAAAAATATTAATATAGATAAAACATCTGATTTTAGGATAAATCAGATAATTTTCTTAGTATTACAATTTTAAGGTAACTGGGAGAAGCAGTTGTAGTGATTTTGGTTGGAAGAGATTGTCTTTTTTTCCCTTGCCCTATTTATCTTTGTATAATTAAGCTACATGTCCTTTTTTTCTGCCCTGCAAATCTTTACAATTGGAAGGAGATGAATAATATCAATAAAGTAGGCTAACTCATTTTCTTGAGAACCTGGAGCAAAATTCAGGTCCCATCATAAACAGTGTAAACACTTATAGCAAAGGAATATTTCATTAATCAATATTCCCTGTTCTGGGGGGAAAAAACCCATAAAAACCTGTACAGCAATAGGAGAAATTATTAGCATGCGTGAAGGTGGTTAGATATTGGGCTCAGCTCTTAAAGGGCATGGTGTCAGTAATACAGTTTACTATAAATCCAATCATAGTTCTAT
>JANHJO010001342.1:121232-133831 GCA_032468235.1 Pseudoxyrhopus heterurus | reverse complement strand
ATACACACATACATACATACATACATACACACACACACATAACAGGAATATTATATTTCCAAATATTTTACAGCATATCCATTTATAATGCATCCAGTCCAAACACCCAAGTGTTTCCCAGCTCCTACACTTCCCGCCCAGTCAACTCCTTCTTTGAATGAACTGATACATCCCTATGAAATTCTGCTGTTATGATGGAAAGACTATAGCATCTCAGCATCATTCCCTTTCAGAAAAGACTTTTATACTATCCTTACTGTTTTCCAGAATTCTTCACATTTGCATGATAGGGTACAATTCATAGGTCAGAAATCTGAATTTAAATCCAGGAACTTCTTTTCAACATTTGGTTTCAACATTTTCAACAATGTTATTTGTTAAATTCTTGGGAAAGATACTTCCTGCATCAATTATAATTATATACTTTAAAATTATTGTATGAATGAGAAGTGAGGCATAATTACATGTTTTACTTTTGAAAATATTCAACAAGGATTTGATTAGAAGGACATTCTATTTCTTAGTGTGTCTTGGAAATAAAATATAAATGTTATGACATGATTATTTTAGATTTAATGTTTGTATCAGATATTGATGAAGAGGAAGTAATAAAAATGAAATCCAAGACTTCAATTAAATAAAGACAGCTACTTTAACTACTGCAGAAGTATCTTGTCTTGCTGGGATTTGACTTCTCCTTTCCATTTTTTATGACAAAATTGTTCTGTGGTAATCTAATATATTTTAATATTCTTTCTTAATTTAGCTGTTTCTCCTTGCTATTTCTTGTTTTCATGATCCAGTTTTTCATAACAGAATTTAATCCCCTATTTAATTATATATTTATCTAATTATACAATCTCCCGTTAGCTAAATAATACAAACAAAACCTTTAATTCCTGATCAGTGGTTCTGTTATTTATCTAAGAAGCAGTTTGTTCATAAACATTTTTAAAAAAATAACGTGAAAAGAATTGATTCATTATTTGTATGCACACAAAACTGTCACATCACCATGGTAAAAGTGTATGTTGCACAAAGCTGGAAAAAAACAATTAAATTTTCTTGGCAGAATTTGTGATTAAATCATATCTGTTTTGACCTGTTTTAAGAATGTCTTCTATTAATTTCAAGACTAAAAACTTTAGCAAAAACCTTATTCTCCTCTCCACCCTAGCTTGTATAAGCCCCCAAGTTTAAAGGTGTAAATATTGAGCTATGACTCTCAATTACCCTGACTTAGAGTACTTTCTCATGGCTGTTATTGTGTATTGTTTCTGCTGGCAGACCAACAGTGTTGTGTTTAAATCACACACAAACTGAATCTGTCAATTGGAAAGGTATGAGGGTTGCCTTAGGATTATAGAACAATGGAAGAAATCAGTTATGGGAGATCAGTTGTCCTAGGGCAAACATTAAAATCCAGTTGATAGGACTATTATACACAAGATATAGGAATTCTGCAGCACAAGCCAAACTGAACGTAGAAGTCTATGCTTGGTGAGAGGCCAGGAGATTGACAGTCCTAGTTTTAAAAACTTAGATGTTACCAGTATTACAATAATTGTTAGCATTCCAAGATATCAATATTCCTATTCAAAACAAATAAAAAGAATCATTAAAGTCACATGTCTAGTGTCTCATTACTCCAGCCAAAATGCTATATAGGTCAGTACCTAGTGACTAGATGGAAGGATGATTATTAAAAAAATGGTCAAAAAGAACTCACTAGATTCCTGTCCTGAACTCATCATTGCTGCCCTCATCAAGACTTGAAATATATCTATCAGTATTCAACTAAGGGGGAACAATATATGGGTATGTTGCTTTTTTTGCACACTTTTTTGTCTTAATTTTGCTTTGATAGTTGTTTCCCTTTTTTCCTGTTGAATTTATATTTTAACTTTGGAAATAAAAAAATGTATTTAAAAAGTGGTTCTTAAGATATCTTCACATTGTTGAAGGGATATGAATATGAGTCCATAGAATTATTCTGCCCAATAGAACGTCCTCATCTGCCTATTTGTATTTTTACCAGATGAATTATCCAATGAAATGAAAATGGGAAATCAATATAAAGTTATAGGCATTCCAATCTGTATGCAAAGCTGCTTACAAGCCACAATTTGTCTTGAAGCTAACAGCGTATATCCTTCTAATTCTACAGGTAGGACAAGAGGCCAGTGAAAATAGACAATAAAATATACTTGTTCCGATAATAGGAGACTGAAATGCAACTGTCTCATTCTTTTCATCCCAATCTTCTATTTCAGCAGTTTTCAAAATGTATCTAGGGACTTCTGAAGGTCCCTGGGTTTGTTTCAGGGGGAACATAAAACAAATATATATTTTAAAATGTCTATTTTAATTTCTAATATAGTAAATACTGATAGATATAACTCACCTATTTGGGGCTTATAAACATTTTTAGGACAGGTACTGAAATGAAAATGTTTGAGAATCACTGCTTTATTTAATATATTTGCTGTGAAAAAAAAGTCTTTTAATTTTCAGCACATTCAATCTCTATATAAGAGAGGCAGGGAGAGTAATCCCTGGTGAGCTCAGGAGCCAAAAGTTCCTGAGAAAGAATAACAATGTAGAGAAAGAATGCAGAGCATGGCTTCTAGAATTCTTTTAATCTCTTTAGTAATAACTCTCCTCTGGGTCAGCTAAAAGTGACATTGGTTTCATGGCACATAACCCATCCATTCTGGATCATGTAGGCAGCAGGAGGGAGGGGCTATGCAATGGGAACAGTTGGCAACATTCTGAGACATTGCTCAACTGCCCTTCCAGTAGAGGTTCATTGGGATTTTTTACTCTCCAGACCCAGAGAGGAATGGGACAACTTGCCACAGCCAACTTGCTGCAGCCAATTCACCATGGCCAACTTGACACGGGACAACTCACCATGGAACAATTTAACAATTCAATTTAATTATTTAAAATAAATAAAAAATATTTTAATTTTTGTCATTCATTTTGTCCCTTTTGCATCCTTTAATTCTATTGCACCACTTTTTTGATAGTGTAACTCTTGTTCCGTGGCAAGTTGGCCATGGCAAATTGTCAGACACCCCCCTCCCCGAGTTGATCTATTTTTAAACTTGGGTTTTTCTTTCATCAGCTTTTTCCCTACCCAAAATTTGACCCCATTCTGTTCAGTTTGCTTATTGCAAAATTAATTTTCATTGATTGGAAAGAATAAAATAACTAAATAACATTAATATTGATCTCTTCTTGTTTTGTACTGGAAGAAATATTGTTAACATGAATTTTAATTTCAGAACCAAGTATCCCTATTCCTAATCCTATCTTCAAAAACAAATAGGCAATTATACCTAAATCTTTCTGCTCTAATTTTGTTAACTAATTAATATTCATCTTGTATTCCCTGAAATTGAAATCTTTCAGGCCCACTCCTGTTTTCTTACTAGAATTCAATAATTTATCTCCCTTTTGAACTAGAATTTTGGAACCTGATATTCCTTTAGTGGTATTTGTTCATATTGGTTCCTGATGTACCTACAATGAATTGAATTCAGAGTTGTGTTCTGCTGGTAGCAGCAGTTTCACTTATATCTTACCTTTATCAACCTCTGAATTTCATCCTTATACATGTATCTATCTTGTTTTATTTGTTTTATAAGGTATCTATCTTGTTTTATTTGTTTTGTATCAGGGCCTTCTTGTATCAGTGAAAAATTTAAGTACCTGCTTTCTTTGACTTCACATTCATGTTGGAAATTTACAGCACTTCTGGCTGATAGCTTTGCTTCAAAAGTTCTTCCACCTGGCATTTATAATATTCTGAAATTGTCCATAATGTTGAGCTTAGTACAAACTATTGATGGAGATGACAAAACAGCAGACTATTTAGATCTTCTGGTAATAACAAATGATTCTCTTACACTGGAGAGGTAATTCTTTTTTTTCTTATGGAGAGGTTATTAGCTTTCCCCAGTAGCGCTCCCGCCCTCCCTCTCACACACACACACAGACACACAATTTAGCAACCTGTGCTGTTTTATATCATTAATAACTGATGTTGTTATAATCTGAATTATGCATATAATCCTCTTTTCTGCATATATTTATTCAACTGAAATTCAATGCCATGGTGAATTATATTTTTACATTTATTTATCTAAAATACTGCAAATTCATTAGTGAATTATCTATTTTCCTCAATCATCTAGAATTATGAATTATAGTATATGTCTTGTGCCTCGAGGCATTCGGCACTTTCCATCTGGTGAAGTTTTTCCAACTGTATCAAAAGATAAACATGGGACCGGAACTGCTATTATTCAGGCTGGCAGTGCTTTAATGGCTAAAAATGGAATATGCTTCATTGGAGAGCTGACTTCATATAAGAAAGAGAAACTTGAACAACTACAAGCAGGTACGACAATTAGCAAGTATTTGTAAGACCAAGGGTAATTTTAAATATTTCTGCTGATTGCCTTACAGCTTTGAAATCCCAGATAAGTTATTTTAAACACTAGAGATATTTCTATACCAGTCAATTTTAGTACTGTGCAATCAATATTTTTCTATTACAAAGCTGTATGTAAAATTTCCTTAGGAATATAATGCTGTATGTTCATTCCACTATATTCTGGTTGACAGTTGCAAGACTGGACATATTGTACACATAAGTCTTCATAGAGCTAAGAATGCCTCCTGCAGCACTCTTAAAAATATGGCAATCTGCTTTAAACCAATTTTTCAATCTGGTACCTGACATCTTCAGATACTAGGATGTCTGTGTATACTGGAAGCAATACTGGCAATGCCCTATATACATCTCAAACTCAAGTCACCGAAATCTCACAATCTGGTGATTTTTTGTGAGATTTCAGACTTGAGAACGTGTCTGGGTTTTCATGTTGGATTATGATAGCACTTAAAACTGCTACTGCATGTCTGGTTGACAAGATCACCAGGTTATAAGGCAGAATTCTTTCACATTATTTGTTTATATTTTAAAATCAAGAACTGACCTTGAGATTTCTTGCATGAAGGATACATGCATATTGTGATTTTTGTATTGTGCTACTGTATATCCTAATTTGATATTATTGCAAAATGAAATACATTGGTGTAAGAGAGAAATGTCAAGCTCCATTGCCTGATACATAAATATACATATAAAAGTACACTTATAATAGTTCAAAAGGGAGCCTAAACTAATCTTGTTTTCTCTAGATTCTGGCAGTTCCAGCAGACCTGGGCTAAAATGATTTTCACTTGTAGAGTTTACTATTTTCACTACTAAAATAATCCCATAAATATCTGTTAAAACAGAATGGGAAATACCGGGTTTCTTTAACAGAAGTCCTCCATTCAATGTTGGTTCGTTTAGTAAATAGAATGAATTCTTCTATTCGTCAAGAGACAATCCATGTAAACCTTTTGGGTGATACTTTTGAGAGAGAAGCATTATAGAAAGAAAATTTCTAAAATTGGGAAATATGAAATTTATATCCAAGTACCTTTAAAAGCAATGATTTAACACATATGGTAAAGTAAGTTATATAAACCCCCATATTTTAAGTATAATTTTTCTTCTTGCTTTTTGATTAGTACTAGAGAGCAGGACAATTACTAAATTCATTCCAGGAAAGAAATATGGAGAAGCTACTGATCAGAAAGTTATTTTTCCAATTCAAACAAGTTTCTGGTCATTTATTGATGTGGATTCATCTTCAAAAAAGCATATACAACTGGATAATACTGTAATTGGCCAGTTGGTGAGTCTATACTTAAAACAGTAATTGTACAATATTGATTAAGAACAGTAATACCTTTTAGAAAGGCACCATAGATAAAATGCCAATTTAGCATTTTCTAAAACGTGTTAATTTTTCCAGTTAAGAAATATATTTTCATTATTGTATAACACCTGGTATCACCCAAATACCATAAACAAATTAAACAAAAATCATGGTATAACAGCATAAATAATATCCAAGAAATTATTGCCATAGCAAATATAAGTGCATCAAGTAATATTCTCAAAGTTCCTTTCTGAAAAACATTAAATCTTGCATTTTTAGAATCTTTATTTTTAAATATTTTTAAAATGTTAAAGTTTTATTCTAAATTACTTTTTAAAATTAGGACTTAAGCTTGATTTCAGCTACTCTTATAGATGCATTTGGACTTTTGATATACTGCAATGAAGCATCATGTTGTCGGTCTCCATTTCCTGTTACGAATTTCATTTTTAAAAAATCTATTAATTCAGAAGAGATTTATTCTATCACCCAACAGTTCCAAACCCAAGATTATGAGGAAGTAAGTAGCTGTTAGAAATTATAACAAAAAAGAAACAAATTTTTAATTAAAATATTTTATTAAAATATTAATATTTATTAAATATACTTTAAATGTGTTTTTTCATAAAACGTAATTTATACTGTCATTTCAGTTTCTTGCTTTTTCAAAGAATTTGCATGTAGAATTATGTCCAGAATCAGAAAGGTTAATTCATGGCTATTATCTAGCAAGTCGAAGAGTCAGAACACAGCTCATGAATGGACCTAATCTCTCAGCAACTTCACTAAAAATCTTGTAAGTTGTAAGTTGACACCTGCTAATTAAATACTGCCCATTTTGGCTTTAAGTTGGACTAATAGATGAAATGGAGAGATACACTAATTAGCAACTCCTGGTCTCATTCAAACATGTATCCATAAATGTACTTCAGATTGCATCAAAATCTTTATGCTTTCTCTATCCAGATATTAGTCCAAACATCAAAGCACTGTTGCTTAGAACATACATCAAACGTGTGTCTAGTTTGTACAACTGTGTTGTCCCATGCACTAGTCAAAGGAAGATTTGTCCACTTCTGAGGATCCACATATTCAATGTCTTCTCAGATAGCATTGTAAGCTGTTTATCCCTAGTAGCTGTTCAGATTCCGCTCAGCGGGTTTTTAAGTCCAAGCAAATGAGTCATTTTCACTGCAAGACATTCTGCTAGTGATCAGAGTAGACCCCTGGATTTTTCCTATCCATAATTTTCTAATAGGATCAAGGTTACCATAAAAGGCCACTAGACAGACATATTAATTCTTTTATCAGTTTATTTGTTTGGTTGTGTGTGTGTGTGTGTGTGTGTGTGAAATAGTGGCTATACATATATATTATGTACATGTTGGAATCATAAAAGCAAGATTTTCAATGATAAAATTAATCATCTGAAATGCTGTATAATGGATTTAAAAGTTTTATTTTTGTTTGTAGGATTTCGCTGTCTAAAGCACATGCTAAGCTGAGTCTAAGGACAAAAGTACTCGAACAAGACGTTTTAATTGCAGTGTTATTATTTGAATCATCTCTTACGTTAAAATATGGTAAAAAAAATTAAGCAAGTACTTGCTCATAAGTCCAAATAAGATTATATAAGATCCTTAACAGGAGACTTCATACACATAGTTGAACACACAAGGCCAAAGATGCCAAATAGCAGGCAATGCTACTCATGAGATCTCTTTTCTCTTTCCTTTATCAATAGGCTGAAATAATGTTATTGAGAAGTAATAGTAGGAGACTGGTAGCATGTTTCAATTTTCAGAATTGATTCATCATAGCTTGTTATGTATGGGTTTTGGAGAGGGGGTTGGTTTGGAAAATTAAGTTACTTTGCTATTGCTGAACTATTAACAATCTTTCTGGTTCAACTTTATGAAACCTATAATATTTCAGCATCTGAATAGCTATTGAACCCCTATTCTTGAGGTAGAAACTAAATAAATGTTTATATTATTCTTAAATATAGTTATACAAGTAATCACTTTCCAAATTAATGACATAGGAAATTGAGCAAATGAAAAAATATGAATCATCAAGCATTAAGACAACTTTTATTCAGTGGTTATAATAAATTTCCATTTTCAGGTACTATGTAATCCATATTACTGCTTTTTAAATAAGGTTTCTTTAAGCCATAATTTGGAACCTTTTTTTCTGATGAAAAACATTCCCTGGGAGATAATCCAAGAGGGGATGTCACCACTGTTCTCTCCCTGGTATCTTCTCTTCCAAGCAACAGGTTGCAGATCAAATATATTGGGACCTTATTAGCATTCTGAATTGATCTATTACCTAGAGAGATTGATATTAGGGTGGAGAATGTAGGTAATTTTAAAGATAAATGGAAATGCATTTTTCCAAAAGGCTAATTTTGCAATTATATTTCATATATGAAAGAATATTTAACTCTAGCAACTTTTCAAATAACAAATTTATAATTTGCTTTTACAAATTTATGCTCAAAAAGAAATTGCTAGACAAGCTTGTGATTTTAAAATTTTAATTAATTTAAAGATTAATTAATTTTCTTTACACAGGTGCCTCTGTATTTTGTGTGGCTCCTAATGCACTTTTTCCATTTGAACTCAATTCTGAGAACTCCCTGAATCAAAGGGATATTTACTTGACGGAGTGCCACCAACAACTGAAACAGTTCATTGCTACATATGGGCCTGTGACACATGTTCTCAGCAGTGAGATTTAGCAATACATAATACTGAATCCAATTCTCAGGAAAATTAATTCATTCATCTAGCCTATCTTTGGCCTTCCAAGTTATGTTTTATAGAATGTAATGACTCAATTAATGCTGTAATGTTTCAAATTTAACCTTTTTTTAAAAAAAAGTCTTGCATTTCAGTTTAAGCTAACATTCTATTCTTGCAGTACAGTAGATATAGTTCCCTTATATCTTATTATATTTTCCTTATTTTGAATGTTATAACAAGCATAGGAAAATAGGTACATTTGTTTTAGTTGTCTCATCAAATTTTCTGTTACTGAAATTGTATTCAAATTCCTCACATAGTATTTTACTCTCACCCCCAAAAAATCAGAATCACGTTCTATAATATAAAACAAGAAATGAAATTTAATGGAATTCAAAAATATACAGGCTGGTATTCAATCTCCCACATGGTATAAATAAATGACAATTCATCAGTAAAGACTTTGATTTGATTCAGTGCTCACTAAGGCTTACAATAACATTAAAAACAAAGATATACATATACACAAGTCAACCATAGTTGTGAGTTTGGATTTTACAAAGATGTAGGAAAACAGTCTTTATCTATCATGGCAAGTCTGCTTTCCTTGCCCAATCTTCATGCAGAAACAAAAAAAAACAAGCTAACTGAAAATAAGTTCTGAGGAAAAAAATATGGTGAAAAATATCCTTAGGAAAATGCTTAAGTGTTAATTGTCCTATATAGGTTTTTTTGATTTAGAACAACATCAATATCAAACTAAAGTATTTGTTTAAAATTAATTTCATATTGGTAAACAATCGCTCTTCCATTTGTCTTGTCATATCCTGCAAAGAAATAGGGAGATTAGTATATCACATTAAACAGCAGCAAATTGCATTTATATTAAGATAATATATCTAAATAGTTCATTCAATTTAACTTTTAATTGCATTTTTTACAAAAAAACAACAACTCCCAAATTCTTAAATTCATGTGAAATTTGCAATCATTTCAAACTGATAAGTAGTTTTTAAATATAGAATTCTCAAATTCTGAACAGTGGTTCATGACTACTTGGGGAAATATGCCAACTAAATCACTTCGGGAAGACATTTTAATATACAGTTTTAAATGTTCTAAGCAAATACTTTACATGGTATAGTTAAAGCTTTACTGGCACCTCAGAATTGGAAATACACATCACACATTCAGATGGGTAAACGGCAAAAGGAAATCATCATTGTGCCAGCGATAAAATATATATCCCATTAATAAAAACATGTATTAAAATATTTTTCATTTTAGTACGGATTTGCAAATATTTTTATTTATTTCAAAGGGTAAAAAAATAAAACAAGCAAGCATTCATGTAACTTAAATCTTCCAGAAATATGTATTCAACTTTCCAAATGTGTTTATTAATCCAAATCACAATTCTTAGTCTCTTTATATAGTAAGAGCAATACTCACCATTTAAATGGGGGTCCAGTGAGGCATACTGATTGCTCCAAAACAAAACAAAACAACAACAAAAAAAATAAATCAAACAGTTGGCAATATTTAAATATACTATTTTTCATGTAATACAATGGAAGCATTTAAGATTTTTTAAATTTTGCATTTATGAATAAAATATATTTATGAATAAAGGTATTTTATTGCATATAATTGCTTGCTATGTAAGTATGTAGATCTCATTCTATCTATACCAGGGGTCGGCAACATTTTTCACTCAACGGGCCACTTGGGCCCATTTCCCACAGAAAAAACCAAAAAGCTGGGTGCTGCAAAACCGGGTAGGCGTGGCCAATTCGACGTCACTCCCATCCAGTCACTCCCTCCCAGCAACAAAAAGATCTGGTAAAGCACGGGGGGAGCCTTGGTCTCTCGATCCCCCACGCCCAGTGCTGAAGGGGATATATCTCCCCACCGCTGTTCAAGCACGGCGGGGAGCCTCGGCCTCTTGATTCTCACTCCTGCACCTTCGCTTCTCCATTCTCCCCCACGTTTCTCCAGTTCTGTGCCCGGATTCTCACTCCTACACCTTCGCTTCTCATTCTTCCCCACGTTTCTCCAGTTCTGTGCCAGGATTCTCACTCCTGCACCTTCGCTTCTCCATTCTCCCTCACGAGAAGTGGGAGAGGAGGGGCCAGCCAGAATGGCTGAAAGGGCTGCAGGAGAGTGGCAAAAGGGCCGCATGTGGCCCTTGAACCACGGGTTGCTGACCCCCGATCTATACTATCCTTAAAAAACAAAAACAAAGCACAGCTAAAACACTGGATCATCTCCTTGAATGTACTTTGAATCTTTTTTTCTCAAAAAAATATATTAATAACATTACTCTCTAAATTTATTATTCCTATGTTGCCACTTCATAAGGGACTTAATCTGTACCAATGGTATCAACTACTATTAACACTGAAATAAAATACAAAAAGAGTACAAAGGTTGGATAGTTATAAAGAGAAATCTAGAATGGTAAATGTGTAAAATATGTTTAAGATATCAATATGACAAGAAAAGAAATAAATGGAGTGGCCAATGGACAGGAATATATGATTTGATGAAGCAGCTAATGACTCTGAAATAGTCATGAGCTGGCTACACTGTACAAGAAACTTACTAAAACTGGGCAACAACAACCCTCACCTGAATGCCCCAAGACATTAAAACACCCAAAATGCCCAAAGAGGGTGCTGGCAAATGATATAGCTCAGTATAGCTCAAAATAACTTGCAGTATGTTGAAGTAGTTATAAAATTCTGAAAAGGCCTTTATTCTACAATGGACTGATTTGGGCTGTTGCTATTCCAAAACTTATGGGGAAACTATGAAGGAAGAATTATGTCCAGAGTTAAACTATTTTATTCATGCACTATTCTAATGAATGAATTTTCTTATAGTTACTCTTGTTTAATAAGAATGAAATTAAGGTTAAAGATTAAAATTTACACTCTTTGGGACTCCAGCTATCTGAACTAGTAAAATATATTCCCTACAGACTAGGTTCAGGCTTAGAGCTAAGTACACTTTCCCCACCAAAAAACTATCAGTCTCAATAAAATGGTATTCCTAGACTTAAATTTACTGTTACAGAGTGAAGAGGGCAGAGGTCATGGCTTCAAGATGACTCTCTAGCTAATCCCTGCACTGACAAAGAAGCAATTAATCATTACAACAGGGACATCTTAGCTGATGCTACTGATTTATGAAGACATCAACTGCAGTAATGATCACCACTAGCACAATTCATCATTATCCAGACAGCTTGGCAAGGTGGAAATAACTCAAAATAATCGAAGTATATTTTCCCTAGTTTCTTTAAAACCTTAATTAAAAGCCACCAAATTCTAGAAAATATACACAAATGGAACCAGGAATTAGCAATTTTATACGCAACTAAAAGACAAATGCATTAAAATACCTATTACACATACATATACATATGCTTCAAAAATGAAATTTATTGCCTGCTCAAAGGATTGTAAAACTTTAATGTATTTTATATCCAACCAAAAAAACCTCGGTCCTATGTATTATAACGAGCACTTTTTTGAAAAGGACTTTTTATTCTTATAGGCATTCTTTTATTATGTTTATCATATATTATGAATTTTATGAAACTGCTGTACTTTACAATACTTCACACAATATCTCATGCACGCAAACACTTTATTTTTTGTTTTGGGGAAATAAAAGTAATAATGCAAATGTTTTGTTACATTTACAAAGATAGCAGACTCCTGTCATTTTTCTGCCTGAAGCAAATCAGCAAAAAGCACTATTGTCCAAATTAAAAAAAAATTAGAAAGTTCAACATGAACACAACACATTAAACTTCAAGTAAGGGTAGTCCTCATTTAGTGATCACAATTAAGACTAACTTGGTCATTAAGCAAAGCTGTCACTAAACAGAACGGTGACTGTGCTTATGATCTTTCTACTTACTACTTTGCTTTACACACCTGCAAAGGTCATAAACGTGAGGATGTGAATGCCATCGTAACAATAGCAATAGCACTGTATTTATATACTGCCTATCAGGGCTTGCAACCCTCTCTAAGCGGTTTACAATGTCAGC
>JANHJO010001342.1:90755-109406 GCA_032468235.1 Pseudoxyrhopus heterurus | reverse complement strand
ATGTCAGCATATTGCCCCCAACAATCTGGGTTCTCATTTTACCGACCTCAGAGGGATGGAAGGCTGAGTCAACCTTGGAGCTGGTGGGATTCAATCAGCCAAACTGCTGATCTGCAGTACAGCAGTACTGTGATCTTACCACTTGAGCCACAGCACAATAGAAAGGTTTTCAGACAATGCTATGATTGGATCTTCTAGGAAAAAAAGTATTACTTGTTTTGCCCTGCTTACCTTAACAGGGTGTAGGTAGCCATCTCCTCTCAGGGTTCCCAAGCCCTTGCCAGGCAATTCTTCTTCATCCTGCAAGCTGCGGGTGAGATGGGCAATGTAGGTGGTGGCTAGAAGCAGTACATCCAACTTGGAGAGCTTAGTGTCAGGTGGTACAGAGGGCAGAGTTCTCTGTAACTCCAAGAAGGCATGCCGTAGGGTCTGCACTCGGCTACGCTCTCGTGCCGCATTGGCTGCTGCAGGTCTCCCCAAAGTTGCCCCACTCTGTGGTCCTAAGGAGTTAGTGTCAGATGTAGAGGGTGGCAGAGAGGCATTTGAGCTTGGATTATTGCCCTTGATGTTCTCAGGTACATTTTTATAGTCCATTGGTAACACAAAACCTGCAACTGACATGATGCAAATTCCCAGCTTATACCTTGGATTGTCACAACCACAGTTTCTTTTTAAGAACTATATTGCTATCTGATTTTTAAGAACTTTGTTACAATTCTCAGTATACTGTAATATATTCTCTTAATGTCGTACCCCTGTGCCAGAAACCACTAACCTTGCAGTTTTATTTTTAAGATAGGAGAATTCAGCTGAAAAATCATCAGCACATAGTTCTAACAATATTAGGACATACTTTTAAGCATCTTAACTTGAAATATATTTGGCATCAACATTTATTATCTTTCAGAAGAAGTGAATCCCATTGAATGTGACTTAGTACCTAGCAGAAATGATTACTGTTGAAATGTTAATAAAGTGTTCAGATAAACGTAAGAAGTCACGTTGTGCCCAATTCCCAATTACTTTATAGATATATAAAGTTCATTTCTTTACAGTAATGTGGAAGTGATTTTCTTCCTGGATTTTTAGATATTTTTATGCATTTATTTTTTACTTCCCAGTAGTCCCCAAATTACAAACTAGGATTTTCTGATGGTTCTACAAATAAATACTAAAGAGATCCAATCCCATCTGTTTATTTGGATGATTATTTAAGATTAAATGCTTCTACCACACTAAAATAAACAAAGAAATATACAAGAATATAAGCCTCAATTATGAACTCATTTATTGAACTGCTTTCCTCTTTGGTACTGATACATAGTGGCTTTAAAAGATAAAGATTAAATAGATTTGAAATATCACTTGAATGCTGTTAAAAATGTGTACTTTTGCAGTCTGCAAACCACAAAGTACATTGAATCTAACTTGTATTTGCATTCAGTAAATCTTACACTTATTGAGGACACACTTGGACTGTGTCTTATAAATTATAATCTAGTCTTTATAGTTAACAATAGTTTTTGTTAGCAAAACTAGCAAGCAACTAATAAAAGTACATTAAATTTGTATGCTGCCTAACTTTGTTATTTAACTTTAATAAAAAGTTTTTTCTCAATTACAGAGTTTTTTCTATTCAATTGAAGATACTTTTCTGAAATCCGGCAATGGTGGAGAGGAGACACAAAGGGGTAAAAAGAAGATAGGATTGGAAATAACTGCTCTCTAAGAAGTTTTTTCTTGAAACTCTGATTTTATTGCCTTAATTTCAGTTTCAAGTTTCTAAATTAAAATGAATTATTAAGCAATAAATTATATTAAACATAATAGATTTTTTCCTGAGTTAACATACATGATTGCCCTACAATTATGCCTTTTGTAAAGGCCTAATAGGTTTTCAAATGTATCCAGTTCTTTTTTGTTTTAAAATATTTATTAGCATAATTACTCATTAGTTAGGATTTTAAGTTTTAGTATTTAACATTTAGCTTATTAAAACTATAAATTAAAATTATTTTATAATTGGGCTATTTTACTGCAAAAGATTGTATATAAGTAATACAATTGACTGAGTTTTTCCATTAAAATAGTGTTTAGTTTTTCAATTAAAGCTGCATTTGTGCAGATCAATGAATTTGTTAGATATTTAGGATTCGTTTATACAGTATATGGTTTTATTTATTTAGTATTCATTCATATACTAGGAAAGAAATATTTTGCTATAGAACACTATTCTACACATTTATCTGAATTGCACATAGCTGGAAATATTTCTAGGGCTTATTTCCACATACACGTTTTAACACATGAACAATCAGACTAAATAACCCGTATAACATCGGCATCTCAATTCAAAACGTGAGACCAGTCGGGAAAATCCCACCGATTTGATAGCCATTTCTAAGTTCACGCTATTTTTATTCAAGTCCTATTTCACGCTATTTTTATTCAAGTTCACGCTATTTTTATTCAAGTCCTATTTTATTCAAGTCGAATTTCTCGATGTATTTTTAAAAATTACAATTATATTTACATGCACACTAACCATATAAGAACGGTCATTGGACGCATTTAAACCTACTGTACTTCTAAAGTAAATCACCGGAGCAAACCAAAACTCATATTAGCGCTCCTCGTTACAGATTACAGAGACAAAATAAACCCTTTAAAATTATTTGGATTGTCTTTTGCACCGAGGAGTTTTGCAACGTTTACGTAGCCTGTTCTCTAAGATTGCCTTGCTTGCACAATATTTTCTTATAAAGATATTGAATTAAAAACAATTCAAAGAGGAATAGCAGGATACGAGCGAATAAATGGTGGTTACTTGGAAAGAAAGTTCAGGAAAATGAGGGATCCACACAAGACTTGGAATTCAAATTGCTTTGAGGATCTTTAATTCCTCAAAGACATGACCTATCCTATGGTAAGCCTATTGGCAAGATCGCACAACTGCGGCGTAAGGAGGTGTTGTATAGAATTAAGGGGCGGCCAAATTCGTGTATCTACCCAGAGAGCGCGATGGAGCACTGCGAGAGTATTAAAAAGTTGCCTCAGAAAGAACTTACTTGATCTCCTGGGGCCCCGGATCAGGGAGACAAGGCGCCGCTGCTCTCCCGTTGCAGATCTAGTCCAGGACGGGTGTGGGGAAACCCCGGGCTTTTATAAGGGTTGGGGAGCGCGCCCACCAGCGCTCGGCTTTTGCTGACGCCTCCCCCCCCCTTTCGCGTCGCCCTCTGCCCTTCCTGGCCGGCTGTCTCGCCTGCGGGGAATCGAGGCTGGTGCGCGCGAGAGCGGGACTGCCTCTCCCAAAGCCGCAATGGATGCGTCCCCTATCTTCGTTCGCGCTCCGTGCTCTGAGATCCAGCCGCCACTTCGCGACAGGCGAGTCGGAACGCCTTCGAATGCTGGCTTACCAGGTTGCAGATCCACGCAATTTCCCTGGCGTCGTGAAACCCCACTGGTTTCCCATTGCTTTTCCAACTGAGTGGCTCGGCTTCTCAGACAGGCTTATTAGTCTGGCCTTCACAGATAGCCCACTGCCCAGGTGGGCAAAAAGAAGAGCCTCGCAGCATTTTACAAAAAGTGTGAAATATTAAGAATTCCTTCCTGAGCAACACGGGTTAGAATGGGGCAAGGACCTTTCAGCCAACATAATTCACCATCTGTTGTAAGATGGGCAGTAGAATAAGCAGGCACATAAGTCACTGCACATAACCACCTTCTCTGTATTGAGGAACACTGGATTGTCTTACTATTAGTCACTATTTTAAAATTAAATTTATACATACTAATGTATAAAAGAGTGCCATTAGGAAGGCCTGTGCACCTTCCCGCCAATGCAATGAGACTTCAAAGTCATCATAGATCCTGTCATATTGAAGCCAGAGATCTCTGCTTTGTAAATCAAGACAGTTGTCCATCTAAAATACATGTTGGATTTCAAATCTCACAATCTGATCAGCATCTATTCTGTTTGAAGATGATGAATGCTCACAGCCAATACAGCTGGAGGATAGCAGCTTAGGAAAAGCTAAATTAAATACATCTCTTTATGAATGGCTTAACACAACATTTATGAAAAGTTGTTAGCTGGCTAATCTTTTTCATTTCCTCTGAATATCAATAGAAAGGTTTGGGGATTTTGCTTCTCTCTCCCTCCAAAGATGATTGTGCAGGAAATAATTTGAATTAGAATTCCAAATAGCTACTTGCCTTTGAAGACACAAAGATGCATTTACCAGATGCTTGATAACGTACAACTGTAGTTCATTGGATTTTCAATAATTGAATTTACACATTTTTCACACTTAAGATGATGAGCACATTGATTTTGCTATAATCCATGGATTAACACTCCCATTTATTTACCCATTAACTACATTTATTGAGCAGAATTTGTTTCTAATTATAACTGCAATTATGAGTTGAAACAAAACTACAGAATCTGTGCTCCTGCTAGGTTGCCTGGTTGGGTGATGTAGTAGTGATTAGGTGCAATGTAATAGAACCTTTAAGCACATGAAAGACAAAGCAAAGCAGATCTCATTGTAGAATAAAGTCGTGGCAGCAGAAAGGGTTTAGATTTATCAAGCATTGGATGAAATTAGCTTCCCCGAAAGTTTTGAAAACTTAGCATGTGTTGTTCCATTTCACTTCTGTCTTCAGAAAGCCCTTGGTACAGTGAAAACAAATGTGAGGCAGGACTTGGCAGCAGCAACGTACATTTTCAGGCACATTGCCAAGATTCAATGGTGGATGAAGGAGGGCCATTTCACAATCAACAGACAGCTAAATGAGTAGCTCCCCCCAATCCCATACAAACCCCCAGCACATCACACAATAGAAAACACACCGTGGAGCACCTGAGGAGGATTCTAGATTTGGTGTAACACTGAATGACTGACAAAAAGTCTCTTCTATGAGCTTTGCATTGGAACCTCTCTGGCAGGAACAAACACTTTGCATTGTAATAGAAGATGGGATGTCAACACAATTGGGGAGGGAGCAAGGTACATAATTATGAGTCAACAGAATCTGTATCTAACACTTTTAAAGTAGCCTGCTAACAACTTTAGTGTTACAATAAGGACTGTAAGAAGACGACTAGCTTCTTTGGAGCAACAGGTAGCAGCATTAGCAAATATGGTACCCTTGTGAAAGCACCTTATTGGAATAGAGATCTTCAGGAAATCCCTGACATAAAATGAAAACTAAAAAAATGCCAATGGCAAATCATGTTGATATTGTTGTCAAGATAATACTTAATGCTACCAATACTTTGCATACAATATTTTTTCTTCTCTGAATAAAGCTTATATTGAAATTCCATACTGTAGTGCACGGGTGTCAAACTCATCACGCCATGTTGCCATCACGTGACGTATTGCAACGTTTTTTCCCTTTGCGGAGCTGGGATGGGCATGGCCTGCGCATGACGCATCCGACCCACGGGCCACCAGTTGCATAGTGTAATACAACTTCACAGAATTCGTATACAGGTGTTTATTTCATTCAAAAAATAAGGTTTCTTTAAAATAAATGATAAGGTACACATGTAGCATTATACCTCAGGTTATAAGTTGAATTAATAAATTAATTTGTATGGTTTTTATTAAATATTTATTTCTATCCTGCCTTTATTATTTTTACAAATAAAACAAGGTAGCAAACATCTCTAAACCATCTTTTTCCTATTTTCCCCACAACAACAACCCTGTGAGGTGGGTTGGACTGAGAAGAGTAATTGGCTCAAAGCCACCCAGTTGGCTTTCTTGGCTAAGGCAGGACTTGAACTCACTGTCTCCTGCTTTCTGGCCTGGTCCTTAAGCACTAGACCAAACTGGTATTCCAAAAGGTAACGAATCTATGAGTTAGATTATCTTTTTAAATCCTGGAGAAAATGCAGTTAATGGAAAGCAATATAGAGTAGGTGTTCTTAACCTGAGGCTCACAGACCTTTTGGAGTTCATGGATAAATTTCAGAGGTCCATGAACTTGGATATGAAAAAAATCCTGTAATCTTTAGAAAATGAAAATACTATACAGGTAGTCCTCAATTTATGAATACAATTGAGCCCAAAATTTTTGTTGCTAAATAAGACAGTTAAAAGTGAATTTTGTCCCACTTTACGATTTTTCTTGCCACAGTTGTTAAGCGAATCACTGCAGTTGCACTAAGTTAGTAACATGGTTGTTAAATGAATCTCGATTCTCCATTGACTTAGCTTGTCAGAAGGTCTCAAAGGTGATCGTATGACCCCAGGACACTGCAACTGTCAAAAATGTGAGTTGGTTGCCAAGCATCTGAATTTTGATCACGTAACCATGGGGATGCTACAATGGTTGTATGAAAAACAATTATAAGTCACTTTTTCCAGTGCTGTCGTAACTTCGACCGGTCACTAAATGAACTGTTTTAAGTTGAGGACTACATGTAGTACAATACTATTTAGGGAGTTTTGGAAGGCTTTTGACTATTATGGCATGAAGCATCTGGGAAATTGCATACAAATGGTATCTTGTATTTTGACCACTATATGTGTGCATATTGGCCCTTTGAATGATGCATGAAATGGGTTTTTTTAATTATATTGTAGAACTATGCATTTCTGAAATAGCCTTCTGCCTTATTTTGAAAATGAATAAATACATTATGAAATCAGAAGTAGAACTGATGTTTTACTTGAGTTTTACAAGGCAAGATAAGACTGTAATGAGTTCAACACAAAGCCCTCAAGGTGATATAATAAATTTGCTGTTTTACAGAAGTATGCCAAATAATTTATTTGTTTCTTTTCCAAATACAAAAACAACAGAAAATCTAAAAAAGTTCACATGTAATTTTTACACATATTAAAATTATATCTGTGCATAGGTGGTGAAGAAAAATATTCCTAAATATAGCTTGATTCCCAGTACCTTTAAAGATTCCTTCATATAATCTTCTTTATAGAAGATATAATGTGATTTAAAACTTGCTTTCTCCCAATATTTTCTTCCTAATTCTCAGTCAAGCATCAGCATAGAAAGTCTATATACACCCTTGTTAAAATGCCAGGTTCTTGAAATGAAAATAAATTATTTCAGAAAAAAAAAACAGAGTTTAAACCCTGAACACAAAGTTACATAAGGTCATGATTTATTTCTATAGCAGATAATAAATAGTCACTCTTATAGGTCAATTTCTGTTTGTAATAATATATCCTGTTTCTCTGACAATACGACCCATCTCAAAAATAAGCCCAAGCCTAATTTTTTTTGTGGGGGCTAATGTACGCCCTACCCCAAAACTAAGCCCTAGTGAAGGGGTGGGCGTGGCCAGCATAGGAGGCAGCCCTTCCTGCACTTCAAGGAGGTGATCCTCCTGCACCTCAAAAAAAATAAGACCCCCCAAAACTAAGGCCAAGCTCTTATTTTGGGGGTCAAAAGAAAATAAGACCTGTCTTATTTTCTAAGAAACACGGGTATTATAAAAAAAGTTTTATTTTCTAGGTTAGACTATTTGGAGTTGCTGATAAACAAGATGTATATCATCACATATGCTACTTCTTTGAACTCAAATTGCTACTTTTGAGTGTCATTTTTGATGTCGGTTTTGGCCCATTTTGGCCAGTCCCTCATGCAGAATCATACTCTACTTTTATCTCATGTGCTCATACTGTTTTATCTATGGGAAAAGCTATTTTGCAAGCTACTATCCCACCTACAAGGTACATGCAGTGTTCTGATACACTTGTTATAAATTCAAAAACTGGCAATAAGCCAGGCTTTCCAATCATGCAAAACAAGATGTGAATTGACTCTCTCAATAATGGATGCTCTCAATAAGCCATTAGCCAGCACTTTATTTCACTTTCCACTAGTAGGAAATTGTTGTAAGGACTGTGAATTAATCATCTTCCTTGTTAGTAGAAGCCTGGAAGGCATTTACACAATGGAAGCAATGCTTATGCAGTATTCTCTAGATACCAATATTAAAATTACTCTCCAGGAAAATTGTTTAGGTTAGGATGTAGTAACCTTTTGCTGGAGGAAAGTAATTTAAAGGTTGGACTGAAGAGGTTAAACAATAGTGTTTTTCTCTATTATTATTTTCAGAATTTGCTAATGTTCATCTTTCTTTTGTCAAACTGGAAAGACATAGTTTTTTCTGGTTCTTGCAAATTTTCACTTCTTTATCCATAAATAAAAATTGTATCAAAATAGCCAATAGTGAGTTAGCTATAGTTTTATAGTAATATCATCTATCTGAAACGGAATGTTAGTAAATTTAATCACATGCCAGCCAGTTTTAGTGATTCCATATTCATATCTGAATGAATAGTGAATATTGTGCAAATTTTACAGGATTCATAAAATACAGATTTAGGATTCTGTCACACACACACACACACACACACACACACACACACACACACACACACACGTAAATGTTCCACAACCAAATATATTTATGAGAATATCTGACAGTAAGAAAAATTACATTTGGTTGGCTGAGAATTACAGCTCAAAGACATTAATGAGAAGAGACATTCAAAATAAATAGGCAGAGTGTAGAGTTATACCAACCAAGCACTGGGAATTTTGACTGTGAGATAACATAAATAAATCAAATCTTTGTCCTAGCAAGACAAATAAGGTCTGAATTATTAGCTACCCTTTATGCTAGCCAAGAAAATGGAAAGTTTAAACTTGCAGTATAATTTCTAAGTTTTTGGAGAAAAAAGGCATATTGCAAAGTGCAGAATACTGTGAAAATATGATCCTAAAGACACAGCGTTCTTATGTTAATTCCTCCTATAGTACATGCTGGTTTCAACAGTAAACAACAAAATTTTAAGTACTAGAAATTTAATTCCTTCAAAAAGAATAGCGTTGAGACTTATAATTTGAGATGAACTATAAGAATTCAAGCCAACTAGACCCTTCTAAACATATTTATTCGGTATTATGTCTCTTTAAAATAATTATTTTTCCAAAGCACACCAAGGACTGTGATACAAATCAATATGAATTCAGGATAATTTAAACTCTGAATCATGTTAAATAACTTGTTTGTGTATGTGCCTTTGAGTCAGTGTTGATCCCTAATGACTGACTGGACTAGCCCCTGCAGTTTTCTTGGCAAGATTTAAGAAGTGGTATTGCCTTCCTTCCAGGGCTGAGAGGGAGAGACTGGCCTGAGACTCCTACATGGCTTCATGACTAAAGCAAGATTATAACTCATGGACTCCTGGTTTCTAGCCTGATGCCTTAACTATTACATCAAAGTGGCTCCATTAGATAGCTTGGCTCTTCTTTTGTTTTACTGAAATAAAGTTATGGAGAGCTGGAAATTTCACATTAAAATACAGATCCTATTTTTCTCATTCAATGACAAAACAATTAGGGAATATTTTCTTTTTTTTCATAATTGCAGTCTAAAGGAAAGTAAGACTAATCTAGTCTGGATTTAAGTTTTAAGACCAGATGTTTTGCAACACAGGAACTTCTTGTATTAATGAATTTGTATTAATTAAAGTAATAAAATGAAGTTCATACTTATATACTATATAAAGACACTGATAAAATCAAGTATAGGTTTAGAGCTGATAACAGAGCAGATCCCAAAAACATAGAGTATCTTAGGTTTTGTTCTTGAGGTAACTAGAAACAGAACAAGTCTTTCAAGTTGCTATAATACTAGCATTATTAACTAATGGTCTAATTCCAACATTTGATGGACTAATATGCAAAATAAGTCAGTAGCTGGAATCTGGAAAAGAATCAGATAAAAAGTTTTCACATAGAAAGTGTAGCAGTGATGGTGAGGGAAATTGGTCAAGGAGAAAAAAAAAGATGGGTAGTATGCAAAACTAGAAATTGGAATGCTGAAGAGAGACAGATTCCAAAGTGGCTCAAAGAGGAATTGGTATCCAGGTTACTATGTAAGATGGGCAATACATGAGATTTCTCTACCTTGCACAGATATTCAGATTGAGATCTAAAGGTACACAAAAGAAGATACAAGTTTTCTAACTGGGAGAGGTGGCCAACTACATTTTAATTGGAAATTTGATTAAGCCTTTCTAGAAATTAATAGCAATTAAATTTTGACCTATTATAATAGGCTTCCTTTGATTTTAAAACAGCAGTTGCTAATGCCAGCAGGGGGATAGTTAATCTAGCTATGGTAAAGCAATTAGACCATAAAGAAACTGGCTACATTCCATCCATCTTTGAAGGCAGAAATCAAAGTGAGGCAAAGGCAAAGACAGGACTGTTTGTATGTATTAGGTCTGTTTGTATGCATTAGCTGAATTCCACTTGTGAATTACGACTGGAAAAGTCAAACACTGAACGAAAATGATCTTTTTCTACCCTTGTTATTCTAAGAATAGAGAAAAAGGTAATGTATTTTCCAATATGACCACTATATGTATATGATCAATCCAGAGAACAGATTATATATTGTATGTCCTAAATTCCATAGAAGCTTTCCATTTCCAGTGCAGTAGTACCATATCAAATCATTGGCTATAACCTCTTATTAATCTGCTGGGTCCTAGTAAATGTAGTTAAAATTTCATAAATACATTTTTTGCTGTGAAAGGTCATGATTGTCCACCAATATCTTAGATAAAATGATAGTTTAATGAGGTTTAATTGGGTTAATTAAGATGGCTACTGCTTTTAATATCAAAACATACTTGTATAAGGTCAATTTATTTTAACCCTTTTTTAACTTAAATTTACATTGGATCTATAATACAAAATATTTTAGACTGTGAAATATCACTTTGTTTGCAGTAAAAAACAATTTTTCTTCATGTTTGGCTCTGAAGCATATCTTTTGTTCTGATGATAATATAGAAGAATATCTTTCTAGTAGCTGCTTAGAGAGGCATTTGTCTAAGGAGATGAGGTTCAAATAGATCTTTCTGTTCATTTTGAGAAGCTTTCAAGGCTGAATGGCTGTGTGGCAAAATGTTATAAAAGAGTACTTTAAGAATAAAATATTTAGTTACAATAATAACTTTTATAGACCTCCACTAACGTATCAAAATGTTTCTGTTAATTTCTACGTACATTGGAAAATAATCAACAGGGCATATTAACTTGTGGGAAAAAAATTAAAGTTATCATCCTATCATTTTCATAAGTTTAGCCCCCAGACCTTCAAAGAGTTAAAGGAGTTCTCTCTTTGAGGAAGAGCCAAGTAGATATTCTCTTTTGCATACTTTGGATCAAACTGTCAGAATTGATTTCCCAATTTAAAAAAACTACAGAAATAAATTTCATCTAGTTATCCCTTAAATAATGTTTCAGAAACATACTATAGTGTAGTCCTCAGTTTACGGTGGCAATTGAGGGCAATGTCACATGATTGCATTGCTCAAAGACAACAATTCCGGCATTCCTTGTTGCTGTCATTAAACAAAGATTGCATGCATCTTTAAGTGAAGTCACATTACTATGACTTCCAACTTGCTGGTGTCCCATTGATTTGTTTATGGGAAACCAGCTGGGAATATTAGAAATTGCATGATCATAGCTCACAGTAATGTCATAATCATGAGCTGAGGCCCGAATCACAACCACATGATTACAGGAATGCTATGACAGCTGGAACTAATGAAAAAAAAAAGTTTTAAATACCAGTGTAATATATAGGAAGATGAAATATATAGCTTCCTCTACATTGCAGTAGTATACAGACCTTTTTTTGATACTCTTAAGAGCAATTCTTATTTCTAAAGTTCTATAGTATTTCTTACACACAGACACACACAAGAAGCATTTTGCAAAACTGTGAGCAAAACATTAAAGCAGCTGCATTCTTTGAAAAGCTAGCAAGTGTTTTAAAAACTGATTCACTATGATTGCCCATAGCTGCATAAGTGATTCCAACAGAAATGTTCTTATGTGTACACCCACATTCAGGTGGATAAACAGAGGCAGTTTTCAAAGCAGCTGAGTGAACTGTCCAGCGCTTCTGCCTCCACGTTGACACTTTGCAAAGCAACGCATGTGAATGATTCCCACACAAGTACATTAACATATACACATATATGAAGTGTGCATTATTTTTAATGTGTTTTTAAAACCATTTTTTGTGTTTTGTTTTAAACACAACAATTCTCAATTTCAAATATGTCTCTAACTTCACTACAGTCATTATTTAACACAATGACATGGACTTGAGGTTGGATTCCAGTGGTATTTTACAGAAATCATACCTGATTTTTTCACTATTTCTGTTTTCTTCATAAAATGGCTGAGATTCTTTATTATAAGGAGTTCTGTGTATCTCTCTGGAGACTGGGAAGTGGTAAATAGGAAAATGTGTATGTTCTGTATCATTATCATCTAGAGGATGTAAAGATACAAAATCATTTATTAGTCAATTTTAGTCAAATATTATGCAAAATAATTAACACAGGGGCACATTCAAATCTTAGTAATTTGCAACAGCTAACTTCATATGTTTATAACTGGTACAGTATATAAAATACAACTTATAAATGTTCTATTACAAAAGTTACTGATCTGCATATTTTATGTCACAAGGTCCCTGAGAATATTATTCCAGCATAGCAGGATAATCAATAAAAATGGAAGAAACAGAAAAATTACTGGAAAAAAGAAGGCCTTTGTTACTGATTTTATCAATTAAATTGTCAAAACTGAGATGGATTTTTATAAATCAGGAAAAACCATTAAACAGTGTTTATGCAATAACTGAATGTATGATTCACCTCCAATGAAATTATTTAAAAGCATGCAACCATACTCTATATACTTTTATAATACTGTTATTTATTTCAAAACATTTTAATGAAGGCTCTTTGCTATTCATTCATCTTTATGCCATTATTATAGTACTGGGAAATAATGTTTTTATTCTACATTAAAACATTCTGAAAATGTTCAAAACATAATTGCTTTATTATATAAAATTTATCGGAGCTTGTTCTTCTCTTAATGTTGATGCTGTAATTAATTAAAAAGATATAGTTTATTTTACCAAAATGTGAATATGATGCATGCTCATTAATGAAGCTTTCTACTTTGTTTTTCTTCCTGGCATCTCTGGAGGCTTTCCAATTTGTCAGGAACTGTCTTTCCATTTCTTTTATTTCTTTTCCATCCAGCAATTCTGAGGAAATGTTGCAATATGTAAATCAACAGACAGCTTTATATTTTTAGGAAGGCAAAAGAGCATTTTTGTTGTTAAAGGTATTGGTCATTTTCTATCATCAATGCTATTATATCTGAAAAACTACCAAATTGTTGACCATTGGGCTTTAATTTTACTATACTAGTAGGTAGAGCTGGACAGCTGATGAATAGCACAATAGTGAAAAGGATAGACCTTAAAACTGTAAAACAGTTACTACAGTAACAAAAAGACACTTGCACTGCTGCTCACTTGCACTGATATCTAAAATTACTGTGCAGGGTCAATGATATATATGTGGTCTATACCCTATATAATTTTAGTTATATAACCGAATAATATAGCATTAATGGGAAGAAAGATGACCCTGAATTTAAGATACTCCCCCTCAAAGAAAGATATTAAAAATAATTAAATGCAGACAAAAATCTTGGTAGTAATTGTCAACCTAGAGTTATCAACTCCAACTTAAGTTCTGAAGTTTTCCCCCAAAACATACATACCATAAATGTAAGCAATATGTTTGCACACACATAGGTAACATCTCTTTCTGACTCTCTGTATGTATGTTACGGGTTTGCCAGAAAGCATACTCCAAGGGAAAAGCCATGACAAAAACTTTATTATTTATTGAATTAATCCGGGTAATCCTCCATTTATTTACATCTCTCTATTTATTAGATTTCTATGGCTGTCCACTCACCCTCAGTTGACTTTGGGTGGCTTACAAACAATAAAAACTCAATATAAAAAGAATGAAGCAATAACCTCCCACCCCCCTCGGAACAACATGAATCAAATGAGCCACTTGATGGGCTCCATCACTCTGGATTCCCCAGGCTCATTGGCAGCCGCAGAACTAGTTGTTCAGGGCCCTGAAAAAGAATGTCAAAGTGGGGGGTAGTCTAATCTCTGTGAGAATGATGTTCCAAAAAAAGGGAGCCACCATGGAGGTTCTTCTTCTTGGTTCTGCCAAATGTACCTTCTTAAGAGATGGGACCCGCAACATTCCCTGCCTTCCTACTTTAGTGGGTTGGGTAGATGTAACTGGGAAGAGACGTTCCTTCAGATAACTTGGTCCCAACCCAAGGGCTTTAAAAGTGACAACCAGCATCTCAAATTGCACCTGGAAGAAAATCAGCAACCGGTGCAGTTCCCCAGGAGAGGTGACATACAGCTGCACTCCTAGGTCTGCACAAACCATGTGGGCAGCGGCATTTTGAACAAATTGGAGCTTCCGGATGCTTTTCTAGGGCAGCCCCATGTAAAGCACATTGCAATAGTCAAGATGGGAGGTGACTGCAATTGTTAAGCGGCTATGTGGGTTGTTAAATGGAGTGCTGTGGAGAGGATCTGGGCCTTCTGGGTATATTGGAGCAGCATGCCACCAAATAGAATGATCATGGGAACGATGGTGTTTGCTAGCATTTTCATCAGATTTGAGGTCTGTTTTTCCAGCACACTTCTAGAAGGCTAAGAATGTTGGAGTTCACTAGTACTGTCTCCTCTGGGTGTGTGTGTGGGGGGGGGGGACGGGAACGGCATTCGCTAAAATGCTAATGAATGCCAGAGTTCTGAAAGGCTTAGAACATTGGCAGTTGCTCATGTTTCACCAGATCTGAGGTCCATTTCACTGGTGCACAGGTGGATTTCCTCTCCCTGCAAACTAAGGAGGAGAAAAGCCTTAGTGCGCTGGGGGAACAGACCTCAAATCCAACTTTCCCTCTGCTTGCAATCTTCTCTGCCAGCTTCTCCACTGACTTTCTGGTGGAAAGATGGCAAGAAAAATTGCTAATGGCAATCACAATATCTCAGGGCACTTGGAAATCAGTTGTAAATGTGAACAGATTGCCAAATGCCTCAAATATGGTCATGCGACTGGAGCAGCTGATGCAATGTTTTACAAGGGCAGGAAATATTTTGTGTGCTGTAAAGCACCCATTCTGAGGCAGTCATGACTGTAAACTGTTGTTAAATGGCTGGTCGTAAGTTGAGGACTATCTGTAATTATTAGCCTTTAAAATAAAATACTTATTTTATAAAATTATACAGTACAGACACATTTTTGATGTATATCTACCAGAAACACAATAAAGAAAAAAGAAACAAAATGATGAAGAGAAAGAGGGGAAACAAAAAGAAGAGGAATGAAATTGGATGCAAAAGAGATAGGGAAAAAGGGGGTTGTAAACTTATCAGGCAACCTTCCCAAGTAAAGCTTATCTTCAAAGGCAACAATTTTTTGCAGCACAGAAGTTTTCCTCTATTGGAACCTTATGCTAATTCTTTTATATTCACAATTTCTGCTCTTAGTATTGTAATGATGTAGTCCTCCCCAATTCACAGGAAATTATTTTGAAACAATTTGTTTTCCTAAAATTCAACTTATTTCCTAGTTCATCTTCTGACACATTATAAAAGATACTAATTCTACTCATTATTTATAATCTTAAAAAACAGCTTTAATTATACAAATTGTACAAACAAATACAAGTAAAAGCACATTCAGCGCTGTGGGATAGCATTGTTTGATTTATATCTTGCCTTTGTTCAGGAGCTCAGACAGCAGACATAGCATAGCATCCCTCCTACTTATGCCACAATAACCACCCTATGATACAGATTGAGTTGAGAGGAAGTAAAGTCATCCAGCAAGCTTCTTAGGCTGACCACAAGACACCACACTTGACTAGATACAGATACATCAGACGTAGAAAACTAGATCTTATTCTCGGAGATTCAAACCCTCTATTGTGAATTGAATACATGGATCATTACATTTTAGATTATTGCACTGCATTAGGTTTAGAAGTCATTTCAATCTGAGAGGGGGGGAAGTTACCTTATGTCAAGCTCCTATATACAACTCTTTATATTACTTCCACCTACCCCTTTCTCTATTTTTAAACAATGTATAATGAAACAAACAAAATGTTAAAAAGTTATGATATTTATGTAGTTACTTACCAAGCATATCTAAATTATATTAAAGTAACCAGAATACCTTTACAATCTCCAAAGCATGTCACAACTTTTGAGCACCCTAATGTTTGGAAATTGAAAGTTGAAAAATTTGATCCACCCTAAATATCCTCTGTGGTTTTTCAGTTACCTTAACTATCAGGAGGCATTACATTTACCGTAACTGGTTTTGTCTTTATTAGGAATCTAATAAAGAACTATTACTAGGAATTTTATTAAATCCTATATCTGATGGAATATTTCAAACTCTATCTCAATGATGCCTATCCAATTTTAATGATTAGAAAATTCTGGTTCTCACAGATAATTTGTGAAGCCCTCAATAAATGCTTTTTTTCTGTTAACTTGTCCAAGACCTAGAACAGTCTTCTGAGGGAATTTTGTCTCATATTCAGTGGAAGATTTTGGACACAGAAGTTGAGTAGTGTAATATACAAAAAAGGTGCTACTATGTTGGGTACCTTACAGTAACATATTTTATTATTGCCCTCTTTTACAATTGTTTTAATTCTGCACACAATAGAAGTTTATGAGGAAGGAGAACTGGGGAAACAAGCTTGATTAATTCTTCCTTCTTAAAGATCTCTAAATCTGATTTTGGAAGGACATTCCAAAACTAGCTCTGTTTTGATCCTGATCCCATCTGTGAAGAGGTGCTTCATTCTATGAAAGTTCAAATGGATTGACTCCCCTCATTTTAAAATACATTAGTTTTATCAAAGTGCAGGATATACAATTATATACAGCTTTCAGATAACTTTAAAAATATGTCTGATAATTGGACAGATTATAATTTGTGCACCAGCTAATGAGCATGAAATAAGATAAAATTGCTTCTGTTTTTGTAATTTGGATGGCCCCAGAATTGATGGGAAGCAGAGATGAGTGCAAATGGGGTTAGATGGCTTCAACTGGAGAAAGTATTGGGCGGCAGATTCACAGAATAACAGTGGAATTTAACACAAGTAATGACCTTGATTCCCTGGTTGTAGCCTATGCATTAATGACTTAATAAATCAATACATCTGAAATGAAAGAAGAATAATCTCTGAAATTTAGATATTTTACCAAGAGATTTTGACTGGAGTATTACTTTGTCTCGGTATTTTGGCTTATGACAAACAGGATTCCCATTCAGCTCCATTTTGTACAACTTAGTCCATATACTCAGAACAAATTCCAAGTCCTGGAAGTAATGAAGAAAAACATCACTTATCTAGTCCAGATATTACAACTAAATTTATAAATCTTTCTTTGACTAGTTGTAACATGTCCCATTTATTTCAACTGATGTTATTACATTTAATAACACAATCAAATATCCGTGTAGTTAAAAAAATAGCAATAGCAATAGCACTTAGAGACTTATATACTGCTTTACCGCCCTCTGTAAGCGGTTTACAGAGTCAGCATATTGCCCCCAACAATTTGGATCCTCATTTTACTCACCTCAGAAAGATGGAAGGCTGTGTCAACCTTGAACCTGGTGGAATTTGAACTGACAAATTGCAGATAACAGGCAGTCAGCAGAAGTAGCCTGCAGTACTGCACTCTAACCACTGCACCACCGAGGCTCTTAAAATACATTACATGTATTTAAAAACTAAAATACATTTTATCCGCAATATTCATAAATTGTATTTTGATAGCTATTTTACTTCTTTATTCATAACTGTAGTCTATTTTTTGGGGTGTATTTGACCTGGATCTTTTTAATACTTTAGCCACATACTATGCTCTATCTGTCCAGATATTTGATATAGAAGCTTATGAAGTATTTGGCAAAGACAATGAGGGAAAACTGAATTATTCCCTTTTCCTTCTGGGACAAAGACTGAATAATACAATTTAAATTTAAATGCATCATTAAAAGGAATTATGCAACACTGGTTTGTACATTATCTCCAATCTAGTTGCACATAAGATAAGTAAATATAGTATCTGAAATGCTGGAATATTCATATGAATGTACCATACATAATTTATTCTGAAATAATTTCTATATAGTAAATTCACGGATGCATGAAATAGCTACTTTTTGTCAATAAAAAAAATGAAAAATATTTTTAAATATTTATTTTTTAAAAATATATTAATTTTTTTAAAATAAAAAATAAGCAAATTAAATTTATTATAACTAATACTTATAACATTAGATAGAACTACATATTTTTCCTTTATATTTAGGTTTAAAATTGTATGTTTGAGTAATTTAGCTTTCAATGGCTAAAATTAAAGCAGTTTATAAACATGCAAATACTGTCTTTGCTCACAATCCTTCTTTTTCTATTTTTACAAATTTAGCCAGACCGATGAAATCGAGCCTTTGTTAAATGCATAATAGTATCATCCTCACCTTGTATATTTGATTTAAAAATGTACCGTACTTAAAAATTAATTCAATTAAAGATTATTTTGAAAATTCAAAACAGTACCGTATATACTCGAGTATAAGCCGACCCGAGTATAAGCTGAGGTCCTAATTTTACCCAGGAAACCTGGGTAAA
>JANHJO010001342.1:74762-90655 GCA_032468235.1 Pseudoxyrhopus heterurus | reverse complement strand
AACTCTTAGAATTCTAGGAGTTGAAGTCCGCCAAGCTTAAAGTTGCCAAGGTTGGAGACCCCTGATTTGAAAACTGTAAATCGATTTCTCCCTTGTAAGTAAACTCCATGGTGGAGTTTTAGATGCATTGAAGTATTCTTTTTTTGGGGGGGGGGTTAGTTTAATTAAAATGGTTTTGGAATACAGGCAGTCCTCGTGTTACGACCACAATTGAACCCAAGCATTTATATTGCTAAGTGAAACATTTGTTAAGTGAGTTTTGCCCCATTTTATGTCTTTTCTTGCCACGGTTGTTAAGTGAATCATTACCTGTGTTAAGTTAGTAACACAGTTGTAATGCTTCCCCCATTGATTTTGCTGGATAGAAGGTCACAAAAAGGAATCACATGACTCCAGGACACTGAAACTGTCATAAATATGAACCAGCTGCTAAGCTTCTGAATTTTGATCATGTGACCATAGGGAATGCTGCAATGGTTGTAAGTGTGAAAAACGGTCGTAAGTCACTTCTTTCAATATTATGATTCAACATTTAGCAAAGAAAATACAAAGCTAATCAATCCACATCGCAGTCTTATTGTTTTACTGGAAATGTTTCTTTAGGCTTCTTCCTTAAAATATTCTTAGCTAGCTAAGGAAATAAAAATATAGTTAACCTACAATGGAACAAAATAAAGTTGAGATCAACTTTGGACTCATTTCTGATTCAATGATTAATGCATTACCACAGTAGATTTTTTTAAATGTGTGGATTGAGAATTTCACATTATATAATGTTTTTCTCTCCTCTCTCCACTCTTTCTCAAAGAGCAAAAGAAATTCTGTTAAGATTTGATAAATGTGATCTTCTTTAAACTGCTACGGTTAAACTTGGATAAATCCTAAAAGCCAAAATAGACCTCCTTAAGGTTTGCTGGAAAAAAATCATTGTTCTCATTAAATATAAAATGGGAACTTTGAGACCTACTGTATTCCTACAAACTGTTAAAGCAAATGATGTACATGCAATTCCTTTCCCAATCAATACTTTTTCATAAAAATCCAGAGTATTGTTGGAAGAAATTTCCCCGGTTCGTTCCCCAGCTGGGAAGCAGTCACCGACGCTGAGAAAGAATTGACACACAAGCGAGCTGCCAGAAAGCAGGATTCTATAATTCAGGAAAGCAAGAAGAGAAGTGAAACAGCTTGAGGGTTCCTGTCTGGCAAGCAGATTGGGGAAGCAAACCCATGCCTCCTTATACTTGCTTTTCCTTTGAAGCTCCTACAGTTTGATGCGGTTATTTGTGTGCCTCTAGTTAAAGTGATTGTCCTGAGTTCTGACTTCCTGCCTTAATTGGTTAATCCTGTCCCTGTCCCTTTGTCTTTCCTATCCTGGGGGTTATCCTGTCAGGGAAGAGGAAAAGAGGAGCTCTTGGTGAGTTATTTTTAGCTGGTTTTAAGTATTTTCAGGATCTGCTTTTATGGTCAGGCTTTGTTATTTCTGTAACAGCCTTAATGGCTTTTGGCTGCTGTGATTTTTCCTTTCAGCTGGTGCTTTTGCTTGGGGCTTTGACTTTCTTAAAGGGGGAAGGGCTGTTTTAAGTCTGTTGGCACTGCTTTAGTGGTTCCTGGCACTGTTCTTTTGGGGTGTACTTCCCACAGTATGAAAAGAAATGTAGACAAATTGTGAAGTTCAAACAGCTACTTATTAGATAGTCTTTAATATATAACTATTTGTTTAGCAACCTTTCAAAGTTACAATTGCACTGGGAAAAAAGGGATCCACAATTGGTCCTCATACTTACAACCACTGGAGTAACCTTGTGGTCACATGAAGAAAATATGGGCATTGTAAACCAGCAAGGAATTTGCAACCTTTTCAGTTGGCTTCCGCCAAGCAAAATCAATGTGGGAACCCAGATCTACCTAGCAAGCATGTGATTCATTTAACTGGAATGAATCACTTAACCAAGATAATAAAAAAAAAAGTTGGAAAAATCCTGCATGAGTCACTTAAACCGCCTCGCTTAGTGATGGCAATTTCTGGTCCCAATTATAGTCTTAAAGCAAGGACAACCTCTACTGTTCAGCACTTCAGAATGGCGCAGTGTTCGGTATTTGAACTGTTTTTTGACCCTGGGTATTTTTAGGCATTATGAGTTTGAGATTCTGTGCTATTGTGTTAATTTTCGCAAGGTAAAATGGAAACTTGAGTGTTTTTGATTTATGGAGAGATGAATAACAGGGTCATATGGTAATAGTCTGCTGAAGAATTTTTCCTCCTTGGATACTTCGGTGACGGTATGATTCATTATACGTCCCCCCCCTCAGGTCATCATAATAGTAAAGGCAACAACAATTTTGGCTTTCAGTTCAGCTTCTGCAAGCAGAGTTCATTTTGAAAATACACATTTAAAAAGTAGATCAGTGTGAATCAGATATCAATTAGCTTTGCACTCACAGGCATGCTATCTCTCTATTGTGCCACCCGTCTCTAAGGCTACAGTAGGAATGTTGAAAATACGGCACATTTTTCTCGCTGAGCATGACTAATAAAATCCCTGGGAAAGCTTGTCTGAATATTTTATTTGAACGGATAGCAAGGATAGAAACTGGCATCGATGACAGAGACAAAAGTGGTAAATGCAGAAGAGATATACTTTTCGTTACTGTTAATCTCAGAACATGAAATGCTGAGTTCAGCTTTTAGTTTGGTAGGATATGATATCCCTAACCATCACCTTCCCCAAGGATTTTATGCAAGAAACGTCGGGAAGGAATGAAATATCTGTCTGAACTGAGTTATCTCATATATATATATTTGAACATGGCATCTTACTTGTGCTGAATATTGAACCCATAATTAAACATGTGGGCATCTGCAAATTGAATTTCATGTGTAATTTTGGGAACACAATGGATTACTCAAATCCTGGAAATCATACTTAAAAAAAATGTCGTTTAATCAAAAAATTAACATTCAACTAACATTCAGCCAATGTAACTAACATTGGATAAAGATGTTGCAATTGTGGATATTGCTGTGGTCACCCTGTGAACAGAATATTGGAATGAATTAGTATGTTTGGTAGCAACGTAAAGTGTAGTTCTTGTGGAATGTTTAATCTCCAGAATCCATAGGCCAAAGAATGTGTGTTTTGAACAATGTAATGTGTAAAATCCAATCTGGGTCGGTCATCGAAACCCGAGGTTTACTCTTCTGAACTTTCGGACTCATGCTGGAGCCCATCCTCAGTAGATTCTCTCTACTGGAATATGTTTTGGGCTATTCTATGAGTCATATTTATGTGGTGCCTTCCTATTGGTTAATTGAGGTGTTGATGGCCAGCGAATGGCTGTTACTTCCTTGTGCTATTGGTCGATTGATTTGTTGGTGGCCAGCGACTGGCTGTTATTTCCTTATGCTGCCAAGTCCTCGGCTCCTAAGTACCTGATAAATTGCCGGCTTCAATCATTTCCTTGGCTATTTTTGTACCTGCACGGCCAACAATCTTAGTAGCTGCGAAATTGAATATATGTCCTTGTTCATTGCAATGGGAAGCTACCAATGATTGGACCCAGATTGGATTTTTGCAATATTATGTTGCAACACGTATATTTGCCTTCATTCGTAATACATTTTGTTCCATCATTGACTGATAAGATCACACATATTTATCTTGCAATTCATTTTATAGCGCCTCTCTCTTTACATTGAAGCACAGGTAGTCCTCGACTTACGGCCACAATCGAGCCCAACATTTTTGTTGCTCAGTGAGAAATTTATTAAGTGAGTTTTGCCGCATCTTACAACTTTTCTTGGCACATTTGTTAACTGAATCAATGCGGTGGTTAAATTAGTAACAATTAGTTACGGGAATCTGGTTTCTCCGTTGACTTCGCTTGTCAGAAGGTCTCTAAAGGTGATCACATGACTCCCTGCAGGACACTGCAACCGTCATAAATGTGAGTCAGTTTTCAAGCATCCGAATTGAAAACACGTGACCATGGGGATGCTGCAATGGTCATAAGTGTGGAAAAATAGTCATAAGTCACGTTGTTCAGTGCCGCTGTAACTTCAAACAGTCACTAAATGAATTATTGCAAGTACTACCTGTACTCCTTGTGTACCTATATAGGCCACTGGTTGTTTTATTTGTATACATTTATCAGTTATGTCAAAGGAGCCTTTAGAAGGAAGACTGCATATTGTTGTTGCCTGCCAAACTCTTCCAAAATTTATCACAATATCTGTGTACAAACCTTGGAGTCAGCTATATAAATAAAAAACAGAGTGTACAGACCACTTCAAACCAAAACGAAGTTACATTATTATTTAACTTGGGTTCCCAAACTGTGCTCTGCGGTACCTGGGGCAATGCAGCGACCTCACAGGGGCTCTGCGGATTCGTGAATTACTAGTTTAAAGTAGTTCAGAGTTTGGCCTAGGGACACTGTGAAATTACTGAGGCAGTAAAGGTGATGTGATCTAAGAAAGCTTTGGAACCTCTGGCTTAATACGATGTGCCAACCAATTCAAGTAAATCTTTCTGAAACTCCTTCCTGATTCACCCATTCTTCCCCTCATCCTCAAGATGGAGCCTTCATTCCTTTACATCAACTCTAAATTGCTATTCTGTTTACTACTTTGTGGTAAACCTTCCTAAACTCAGTACAGAAAATACTAGAGTATACGGGGGGACCTAGGTGCTCGCTGAGCTTGGTTGTTTTCTTGCAGACATTTCATTACCCAACTAGGTAACACCATCAGGGTTAGAAGGGCGTAGGGTTTGCTCTCTAGTTTATATACAGCTGGCTTGCCCTGTCAATGTTGGTGGGAATGTTCTTGGTAGTATACTCCTTGAATATATATCAATGAAATATAGTTTATTTCCACACAGTGATTTACAGCTGGAGTCTTAATAACCTGGTATTTCTTTTTAGGGAAGAGGCAGGAGCTGTGGTGGCGCATTGGTTAGAATGCAGTATAGGTAATCCTCAATTTACCACTGCAGTTGAGCCCAGAATTTCTGTTGCTAAGTGAGACATCAGTTAAATGAGTTTTGCCGCATTTTACTATCTTTCTTACCACAATTGTTAAGTGAATCACTGCAGTTATTAAGTGAGTAACGCGTGTTGTTAAGTGAATCAGCCTTCCATCCTTCCGAGGTAGGTAAAATAAGAACCCAGATTGTTGGGGGCAATATGCTGACATTGTAAACCTCTTAGAGAGGGTTGCAAGACCTGATAGGCGGTATATAAATACAGTGCTATTGCTATTGCTACTTCCCTGGAGAAATGGAAATAGTTGAAATATGGAAATAATAGAAATGATGATTTAATAAAAGATGCAAACAGAAACAATAGTTTTAAATCTTTATGGTTTGACTTCAAGCAACAGAAGAACAGAACAAGTAAGAAATAAGAAAACAAATAAGAAAATAACTTATTTCTCTGTGTTAAGGGAAACTAAAATTCAACTCAATAAAATACATGTCTTAGGCTTAAAACCCCCCCACAGATTTTAATAAACTCAAAACAAAAATAAATAGGCTCCCAGGGTAGGTGAATCTGATGAGTAAAGCTCCTATAGAAGAAGATACTAAGAGCACTATTTCAAAAAATTACAATGAATTAAAATAAAATAAAAAAAATGGAGCTATAGCTCCATTTATATACCGTATATACTCGAGTATAAGCTGACATGAGTATAAGCTGAGGTCCTAATTTTACCCAGGAAAACCGGCTAAAATTATTGACCCGAGTATAAGCCGATCAGCAATTTAGGTCTAAAGTAATGCACGCTTATACTCGAGTCAGCTTATACTAATTTTCGGGGCTAAATTGATGCGTGCGCAGCACGCGCCAAACATGCACTGTGCAAGCATCAATTTAGCCCCAAAAATCAGCTGATTTGAGCCTGAAAACGGGCGATTTAGCTAAATTTAGCTACCGGTTAGCTAAATTAGGTAAATCGGCCCGTTTTCCAGCCGAAATTGATGCGGACGCAGCGCGCGCTGCACGCGCATCGATTTGAGCCTGAAAACGGGGAGATTTAGCTACTGGTTCAGGGGAACCGGTAACTAAATTTAGCTAAATCGGCCCATTTTTGGGCTCAAATCAGCTGATTTTCAGGGCTAAATTGATGCCCACACAGCGCATGTTTGGCACATGCTGCACACACATCAATTTAGCCCCGAAAATTAGTTGACTCGAGTATAAGCCGAGGGTGGTTTTTTCAGCCCTTTTTGAGGGCTGAAAAACTCGGCTTATACTCGAGTATATACGGTATATTTCTTGGAATTATGAAAACCATTTAATTTTGAAGAATGCATAGAATTTTTAGGTTTTCATTGTTTGGTTGATACATTATTCAGAATATATTTACTCTTAGTTTATCTAAGAATGCACTTATTCCATGCTGAAATATTATTACTTTTCGATATTCCCTACTTGTTCACTGCCTTCCTGTCTTTAATAAACTGCTTTCACTTTACATCCTTTCAATAAGCTATACTAAAGGGACTAGATAGTTTTTTGGGCAGTCTCTATTTGATAAATGATCATGTCATGTTATCACTTAAGAGGTCTGCTACAAAATACTAAAAAGCAAATTATATTCTAGGCTCATGATGGGGGTGGATGTGTGTAAAAGCCCCAGATGTCATTCATAGCAGAAACTATAGCCTTCTTCCCAATTAGTGATAGTCATTTAAAAACCTACATTTGACCAATGCACTCCAATTTTTATTGGCTATGTCTAGCTCAAATAGCCTAACTACATCTGCAGATAGCAATTTGTCATCATTCTGACAGTCTGTCATTATCTCTTTCAAAAAATCTATATATTTTTTCTTGTACCTGACTGAACTGTGAAGTGAAGGAATCCATCTTTTTGATATCTAGTGTCATAATCAATAATGGCAAAGGTTGAATACATTAAATATTTACAGCCAAATCTTCAAAATACCAAAGCTTTCTAAAATAAACAGGACTTGTATTGCTGAATGTATTATAAGATAATCTGGATTTATGAGATGTAGATAGACAACTTCCTAACCTAGGACACGTCATTGCTTTCATCCTGTCCTCTGGTATCACGACGTAATAAGAAGCACTATACATTACATCATAGTGAATGGAATTAAAAGAAGAAGAAAAAAAGAAACGGAACCTTCTCCAAGTATTGCAAAATGTCACTTCTTTAAAAATTCAATTCCTTAAATATCACCATACACCCTCTAAATTGTACTGTTTGACTTAACAGTAGTTGTAGACTTTGCTACTGAGATTTTAGCAACAAATTGAAATTCTGAAAATTGGGATAATAAGGAGAAGCTAAGTGCATGAGTCATCAGTGTTCAGACCAGGACCCAGAAATCATTGTACTGTAAAAGGAAAGAATATTCTGTTATGCATAGACACATGTCAAGAAAAAAGGAAATCTTTACTCAATTTGGTTTGATATAAGTAGCTAATTCTAACATTTTGAATGATAACAAATGTATTTAGATGTAATTTTCAAAGCTTACAGAATTAGCAAGAAGTTTTATTGTTTAAAATACCTCCAAAACAAACCAGAATTAAAAAAAAATGAAAGACGAAAGTATACGTTCTTTTCTAAGTCAATTTTAGCACTAAGTTTTAGTCCAATTTGTTTGAAGTTTTATAACTTTTTTATTCCTGTTTAGGTTATAAATTTAAAATCTTAATTTTATGTTTGAAGTTAAAATTATATCTATTCATTTCAATGAAATGCCTCTAATCTACTGAAAAGGGGGATTTAAATTAATCTAATTATACAGGTATATTTTAGTCCATGAAGTAATATATGAAATAGATTATTACAATATTGACAGAGTCTTCTTATATTTACAATGTTCTATTTTCTATGTGTGAATGGGTTTTTCCAATTTTCTTTATTAGAAATCTCTATAATCCAAAACATTGGATTTATCATTGACAACCTTGTTAGCTTCATCTATCATAAAACTGTCTGCTCATAAATTTGTAAATAAAAATTTGCACAATAAAAGGACACCATGATTCAAAAGGTGATGGATAAGAATTTTAAAAATTGGCAAATTATTGAAATACTTACTTCCATTCATGCAATTTATCATTTTGCATTGCTTTTATTACCTTTATGTGATGAAGTTGGTTGTCAACAGCTATAAGATGAGAAATGTTTTCCAGAATAGATAAGTCACTTAATTCATCAATATTATTATTGCTGATATTCAAAACTGATAAAGATTTCTGTAATGAACCAAAACATATATTTATCCCAAATACAAAACAATATTCAAGTGCAGCAATTGTATGCAGTTAACTTGAGAGGAAACCTTATTAAAATGTAAAATTTTCTTAAATGTACAAAATTTTAAACAGTACAACAAAAATACCTATAATTTTGGTTCAAAACAATTTTGAAACCTATAGTTAATAATTTGTTAAAATGGAGTAAAGAACTATTGAAAGGTCTATTAAAATCTGTACAATTCAATACACAATCTTCTTCCAACTGTTTTATGTAACCTATTTTGAAGTGCATGATAAGGGGAAGGAGGTGCTATCTTTCCATTTTTAAAAAGGAAATTAGGTAAAGTAATACGATATACGCTAAATGCTTTGACTCAGTTATTTAAACCTCAGTAAAAATACCAGTAATATAAAATAAAATAGAAATTTTCAAATAAAAACATTATATCTTCCAATTATATCAATATATTGTTTGAAAAGTAAGAGATGGACAATATGTCTTTTTTCCAATAAATACTGACAGTTCTGTAGATAAATCTCCAAAGAAAAGGAATTATATTGTATAAGAGCTAACATATTCTTTTAATTAAGACTCAAAGAACAATTGCTTCCATATTATATATCTGTAGATACTTTGAAATTTTGTTTCCTCAAGAAAGGTAAAGTATAGAAGACAAACTGATTTAAAAAAATATGTATGGTGAACTTCATGCTATGGTATTAGAGCAGACATTAGATATCCTTAGATATTGCACAGAAACTTTAGCGGGTGTGTCAAAAAAAGTTTGAATCTAAAGCAGTATTTTTTTTTACAGTGCAGACATAAATTCTCCAAGCTTTATCATCCATATATGTCTATACTAGCTAATTGTTTATAAGCACAATGGTAGTAATAAAATGAAACCATTAAAAAATTCTCACAGTTTACAATACTTATAAAGTATTGTAATTGTCAGGTTGATTGGGTTAAATCATATCTGTCACAGGCAGGTAAAGTACTGAAAATAAAAGCAATAAAAACAAACAAATGAATATTAATGGGAGAAAATAAAGGTTAGGGTAAGTTAAAATTATTTAAGATAGGTTTTGTAGAAAATTACTTTTTAAATACATATGCTAATAGTATCATGTTCATAAAGCTGCGAGACTCATGTAACAGAATGCTAAAAATGTTACAATATTCTGCACTGTTATTTTCATAATTTCTTCTGAATACAGAAAGCATAATAAGGCTTTATTATTAAAACTGAGGAATAGATATAGTATATGTTTACCAGATTGCTTTAAGAAAAAATAAGTGAATATAATTATAAATATGGTTATAATTACTATGTGTATTATCATTTACTATCAGTATATCTGTTTTTTCTTTTTTCTTTTGTAAAATGAAATGCCTGGATATTACAGTGTATTCAAAATACTTACTGGTATATATAAATAAAAAACTTGACTTAAAAAAAAGAAAAGAAAAATAATTCTAAAATTTACTATTATTGTGTTTTAAAAATATTTTAAATAAAATAAATGACACATTAACCTGATTTACGCAGCATCGGGATAAGTATACAATAGAAGTCTTTAGCAGTTTTTAACAATTAATGTCTGTCACCGAATAAATTTCAGGTAGAGTGTTCTTACGGATAATGAATGAAGACTTCTTGGGTCAAACAAGAGCTTTTCTCCTAAGGGAAGCTGCTGGCTTTCAACATGCAATTCTCTCAGTTCCTCTAAAGTCTCCAAGCCTTCCACTACAGTGATACAGTTGCCACCCAAATATCTGGAAATAGAACAAAATAGAAAGATCTTTCATTTTACAATTTCTTTTAAAATGCATATTTTCTGGAAAATAAAAAATCAATTATTTTATTGAATAATTTCACTATTTCAGAAGTAAAATCAATAAATCGTAACATATTGCACCAATAATCAAATAAAAATTAATTTCTACAGGAAAAATGTGATTATATCTTATATGTTCAGGTTTATCAAGCTTTGGTTCTTGAATGCAGAGTTTTATGAAGCGTGTGCAATATAACATCATATAAAATATATATTCATTCCATTTTATTAGTTTAAAATTTAGATTATTACACACTAATCAATAAAAACAGAAACATAATTTTCCACTTACAATTTTTCAAGTCTTATCAATGATTCTAGATTTTCAATTCGTATAATGCAGTTGTTCTGCAGGTACAGATGTCTTAGGTTTGTCGCAAAGTCCAAATTATGTATCTGTCTAATATTATTATCATATAAATATAGGACATTAAGATTTTTACACAAAGAAAGATCATCCTACAAGAAAAAATGGACATATGTTACTTGGTAAAATTTACTGATAAGCAACAGCTACAGCAAGATTTCAAAAGTCCTAAAATTATGCTAAGCCTGCAATTTTAAGTATAGTCATAAGTACATGAATACGGTTGAATAAGCCTGGGATGAATGATAAAGATTCCATATAACCTAATGATGTATTAAATATATGATCCTTGAATACTGTGTTGCACATCACTTTTGTATACAATAAATTATTCTAATCACGGTGTGCTGGTTCATTTTAAAGAAAAAGAAATCTTACTCAATGTGCTGAAATTAATTATTTTGTATTTGTACAATATTCCATTTCTGGAGAACATTTAACTTAACAACACTGAACATTACTTTATATAAAACCATATGTCTGTCCAAAACTATTTTCCTGGAAATAATTAAATAACTCATCAATAAAAGACAAATCAAATATATATTATTTAAACTAATTAAGGCAAGGGCATGAAATAGAATCAGAAACTTATTTCCAACTAGAAACTTACGGTATATTAAAACAAAATATAAAATATCATTTAATACTGCCTAAATCTTAAAAATAAAAGCTACATTTTTACATAATGAAAGATTTCTTACAATGACATCTATATTTTTATTAGATAATTTCAGATGTGTTAGCTTCCTCAGATGTTGAGCCAAAGATTCATCTCTGCGATTCTTTTGATTAAGGCTTCTAGCAATAAGCTCCAACGTTAATCGCACCATAACTTTGTAATAAAGTCAGTTTTCCACTGCCTTCAAATATAAATGAATAGTTATATTATTTTTTGTATATCTAATTACTCAAATATTATTTTCAACCTGTACTTCTTAGGATTCATTTGTTGTTCCTAATCTTACTTGGACGGATAATCATATTATTATATATGATTATATGAGGACCCAGATTGCTGGGGGAAATATGCTGACTGTGAATAACTGCTTAGAAAGGGCTGTAAAGCCCTGTGAAGTTATATAAAAGTCTAAGTGCTATTGCTATTATAGTTACAATAGTGCAAAGTCACATTTTTATTAGAAAACTATACATTGATGTACAGAAAAATAAATTTCAATTCTACAAATATTTTGATTTTGCTTTAGTTTTAATAACATACATATTTGCCTAAGTTTAAATAAATTCAATTAAGTTTATTTCTGCAGAGATATACACAAGATTGCACTATAAAGTGAAGAATTTCCTGATACACAATTCTGACCGTACTGATTTTTCCCATAGTCTAAAGAACATTAGGTGAATACATACATGCTAAACCACAAAAGGGTTAATATTTTTTGCTAAACTACTGATAATTTGTAGTTTACTAAATGCTGATGAAGGGGTTATTATGGGGGGAGAGAATGGAACCATTTCAATCTTTCACTCCCCTCCCCCCATTGCTTGATGAGCCGTTTTTCCATTATTCCAATGCTGCTTTTTTCTTATTAGGACAGTTTTCTGAAATTCTACTAGGCATTCTAAAGCATTTTAAAGTAATTAATAAAATTTGTACTGCAGAAATCTTACTCGTTTCAGATCTGTTATCCCACTACCCCATTATGAATGCAGGGAAGCCTTAGTGTGAACAGAAAAAAGCACAAATTAATATTTCTATATATATTCCAGGGCTTGAAACAGTGCAAAGAAAATAAAATGTTAATGGCACAGAAGGTATCAGGATGGAGAACTGTTTTGATTATATTTGAGGGGGAGAGCTTCTTTGCTTTAAGGAAAAGCTAAGCACAAAAAGTTCCAAAATAAGACAGGGAGTTGTGGCTTTTAATGTTCTTTCAAGGCTGCATTAAATGAATAATAGCACTGCTCTCAGCAATATCAGATGCTAATAGATGATGCCAAAACCTGTATTTTCTCACTGACAAAACAGCCTGACTAATCCTTTTAGAAAACTCCTTTTAGTTAAGGTTGATGCATAGGCAAATTATCAATGATTATCAATGTGAGAACAGGATTTTGTTTTTATTGTCATGTGTCAGACAAATCTGAGAGCATGCAAGCAACATATACGCATAGAGACTGAATGGAGGGACCGTTTAAGAACAAAAACAAACGCTAAGGGAGGGCATCCCTCCGCAGCTCTTCTGCCCAGCTTTTTCTCCAGAACATCTCTTCAGATGTGAGCTACGACTGGAAGAAATGCTTAGAAAAAAACAGCACACAGCGAACCGGTTCAGCAGTTTCGGCATGGTCGTACTGTACAAACACCCGCTTTTTTTCTTTCTTCTGTTTTCACCTTTCGGAAGAGAACGAAAAAGAGCTTACAAGGCTCGCGAGGCGGCCTGTCTTCCCCTCACCCCCAACCCGGGCCCTCAGGTGGCTATTGCTTCAGAGCACGCCAGGGGTGGAGGCGGCAACAGCACCGTTTGTTCCGAAAAGTTTGATCCTAACAACCGATACTTCATCCCAACGCGGCCTCCTTTTCCACACATGCGAGCCCCCCTATCGCGTCTGAGCCAACCACCTACATAAGCGCGCCCCTCCTCGTTCCTCAGCCTCAAGAGGGGCGGATCCTCGGCTCGGAAAGACACAGAAGCAAAGGAAAACAGAAGCCGGCAAACAGGTTGCTATAGAGATAGAAAGCCTCTAGAAGTAGCCACCTATCAAAAAACTTCTGTGAGGGGCGGGACAAGTGGAGCACCTTTATGACAAAGGCGGCATGCGCGATGGAATTCGGCCTTGCTTTAGAATGGTCTCCTCGTCTCTTTTGTGGCGGGGGCGGTTTGTTCCGTTCGGATGAAGTCCCGAATTCGCAGCGAGCTGCTTTAAACTCACCAAGGAGATTGAGCCTATTTCTTTCTTTCTTCGAAAATAATAATAAAGATCTACAAGTCTAATACACATAATAGATACGATGGCTGGCATTAATATTTTGTAATGTATGATAGCTGGCATTAATACTTTAAATACTGTAATAATTGTTATTCAGACATAAATAAAAAAAGACTGATTTTCTGTTGATTAGGACTTATTACGAATATGCTTCAGTCCCAGCGATGTCTTGAATCCTCTCTCACACACGCACGCAGACACACACGCAGACAAACACACATCAAATTTTATTCCTCACAAAGGGTTTCACTTTTAGGGGCTAAACTTGATGGGTAAAATAATGAGCCAAGTATGTGTTATACACAAAATTAGACGGCACTTTTTCACTTCAGTTGGGCTTGAAGTAGCCCTTTGGAGTCAGAATAAGACCATGTCAAGAGTTTGAGGATCTCTTGGTGGATCAGAAAATATTGGTTCTTTTAATTCAAAGAACAATACTTGTTTCTAAGAATAAAAGCATATTCTTAAAATAGGCAGAGGAGTGCTTCTGGAATTCTTTCCAAGTTCTTCATTCACAGTAGTCACAGAAAGTACCTGTATCTTCTGCGTAAAATGTTATGTGTTGCTCTTGTAGATGGATTCCTGTAGGTGGGAGGAAGCACAGAGATGGGGTTTGTTCAAGAATAGGGAAAGGGGATACTGTAGTACAGTATAAAACGGGTTCTCTTCAGGAGCCTGCGGGATTATGGGTGGAAGATCAGGGATGCTCATGGGAATGAGGGCCCAATCTTCCTTTTTGCTAGTTGCTTTTCCTAAGAAAGAGATGTTATTCCATTTAGTGAACCTGTAGATTTCATTGTTTAGTCAACTTACATTTTGCTGTCCAAAAAATTACATATCAGGTTGCTTAGTTATTGGTTTTTTATATTTTATTCTATGTTTAATGCAAGCTGCTTGGAATCATTGGAAGTAAGTGCCATGTAAGTTGAATTTATAAATAGTCATGGACAATCACACTGGCATCACTCATGTTCCTTGAACTTACTCCGTTCATTGACATCACATGCAGACCTTTTTCATTGTTTCCTTGAATTGTAGGCAGAACTCTCATCAATGAAGATAGTAATAAAGCATGATCTGAATAAGACCAAGTTCACTTATATTCAAAAAATCCAAACAATCTGCCACCTTAATACCTTGCCCCTCAATGTAATAAAGGTTGAATGATCAGGGCCATTTCTCAATTGCATGATTTTTGTTTATGTAAAAACTGATTTTCTGTCTGCTAAGACGACAAGGAATGTTCTGCTAATCAGACATATATAATCCTATGGTGGCCAATTAGATGCCTATAGAAACCTGTCAGCAGATGAACACAAAAGTACTCTTCTTGTGTTTCCCATACATACACATGATACATATCTTATTAAAAAGTATACCTCAGTATACAATATAACTTTATCTATCTTGATAATACATAAAACATTATATTTAAGGTACTACTGTATTGGTAATTTTTTTTCTTTTTTCATAACTTAAATTTGGGAGAATATATTTAAAATTTGTTGTAAAGATCTTTTGTGCAAATTTCTAAGGTGTGCATTTGCCCACATTTATATCATATATACATTTTTGCTACCGTAATATATTGATACATTTCAAATGAAAATGGGTTTTTAGTTTGAATCCACACTCTGCACTGAGTTTAAAATTATTGTATAAACTTAAAACATACTGTTTATCTTTTGTCATTCTTCTTTAGTTCTGGATTATTTAAAAGTTGGCTATAGTGCAATGGTACTGTTTGTGAACAAGGTTAATGGGGTGGGGCTAAGTAAGAACATAAAACAGAACATTTTGAAATAGTAATACAGCAATTCAGATTGATTCATATTCTATGTTAAGGATTCATATTCATATTCTATGTTCATTAATTCATATTCTATGGACTTGGGTAGAACCGACAGGTCCTGTTGGGTTCTTGAGCACAGCAGACAGGTTCTGTTGGATCCAATATATTTTAAAGGAATTACTTCAGTCTACAAAAATGTACCATAAAACTGTAATGCTCCAATCAAATTGTACTTAATATTACACTTTCAAGTAATACTGATTAGTCATTTAATAAAACAACAGACTTCCCTGGAATTCTTAGGCACTTTTTTCTCTTTTCCAAATACTAATCAGGACCAGCCATTCAATTTCTAAAATAAGCCACAATCAAGTATGTACTGCCACCTGTATAAATTAGAAAGATCTGACTTTAAGAAAGAATTGTGAACCAAGTCATGGATTCATTGAAAGAGAAGCATTTCCACTGCAGGGGAGATTGTGCAGATGGGTAGGCACAATTCAGAAAAAAATGGTTTTGGCTCAGCACAAAATTTACCACAAAGAATGAAAATCACTGATAACATTAAAGTGAAAAGAAAATGAGCAGCTGGCCATTTTAAGAGATCTTTATTGCAGACAGTCAAGGATAAATTCTAAACTTCTACAACCTATTTATTTATTTTGAAGCAATCAACAAAATGTTAGGGTAAAGAACAGAGCT
>JANHJO010001342.1:25242-35507 GCA_032468235.1 Pseudoxyrhopus heterurus | reverse complement strand
GGACAGGAAGGCCTGGAGGAACGTTGTCCATGGGGTCACGATGGGTCGGACACGACTTCGCAACTAACAACAACATCTCCAGTATTCTTTGAATATCTCCTGTAGCGAAATAGATCTTCTAATCTCACTATTGTTTTCTGTTTTGGTTCAGCAGTACAATTTTGTTGGTAATACTGCAGCTGTTAAAATCTTGATTTGAAAAAAAAAGATTGATATAAAGATGTAAGTAGACAAAGAAGTTACAAAAGATATAAACATCCAATACATTGTGGATAAAGAATCAATCATTAAAGTTAATGAGGTGTTGATTATTGGTTCATTTGAAGGTGAAATTAGAATCAATGAGATGATAATTAGATGTGACAGTGGGCGGTGGTCCTGTCTTATTTAAAAAACAATTCTGGGTATTCACTATCAAAATCTAATTTTTACAAAACAAGCACGTGGCAATATGTCATGGCTCAAACAAAGAACATGTCTGAGGATAACTGAAAAATATTTATTGGTACTCACCAAGCTGGAAAAGGTTACAAAAGAAATTTCCAAAGAGTTTAGATTCTACAAGTCTGCAATCAGACAGAGTGTGTATAAATGGAAGCAATTCAATGCTATTGCTATTTTTCCCAGAAATGGTTGAGTAACCAAAATAACCCCAAGAGCAAGGTGCATAATCCTCTGGGAGATCTCAAAGAATCCTGATAATATTTAAGGAGCTAAAGGCATCTCTTACATTGATGAACGTCAGTGTTCTTGAGATCATCATCAGAAGAATACTGAACAACCTTTATGTGCATGGCAGCATTTACCATTTACTGCATTTGCAGCATTTACTGTTTACCATTTGCGAAACACCGTTTGAATATGACTGAAGGCTACTGGAAGAATGTTCTATGGATGGATGACACCAAAATAGAACTTTTTGACTTTTGTTTTTGTCAAAACATTATATTTGGTGAAAGGCAAACTCTGCGTTCCAGCATAGGAACCTTATCTCATTTGGGAAATAAAATGGCATTATCATGGTTTGGCTCTGCATTGCTGCCTCTGGACCAGAATGACTTGATGTCATTGAGAGAACCATGAATTCTGAATTGTACCAGCAAATTCTGCAGGAGGAAAATATCAGTGTATTTGTGAGCTGAAGCTCAAGAGAAAGCGGATCATGCAGCAGGACAGTGACTCAAGAACACAAGTCATGCCACCAAACAATTGTTGAAGCAGAAGAAAGTTAATGTTTTGGAATGGCCAAGTCAAAATCCTAATCTTAATCCTCTAGAAATGTTGTGGAAAGGCCTGAAGTGAGCCGTTCATGCAAAGAACCCATAAACTTCCCTGAGTTGGAACTGATCTGTAAGGGAGAATTGGCTAAAATTCCTCCAAGACAATGTGCAGGGTGAATAATTAGTTATTGGAAATATTTAGTTGCAGGTATTATTGCCTAAAGGGAGCACATGAGTTACAGAAAGCAAAGGATCACATATTTTTGCAAAATATACAGCTTTTGATCAATTTCCTCAAATAAGTGAACAAGTAAAATGCTTTTGACTAATTTGTTTAATTGGGTGCCCTTTATAGTTTTAGGAATTGTGTTGAGAACAATTATGTTTTAGGTCATATTTATGCAGAAATATTGAACATTCAAAAGGTGATTACTTACAGTCATCACTGTATGTAAGTTATGATATTTTTGATATTTTTTTCTGTTCCCCCATCCCATCCAATCCATGACCTTAATAGAATGTCTGCTATAAGCTTGTTGCTGGGTAGAATATTATATATAAATGTCATAAATTCTTACTAGATGGTGTTCTGTTACATCATTAATAGTGTCATTGTGTAATGGAATCTTATTTTTTTAAAGAAAGAATATTCTGCATTGTCTTATCAAAAATAGCTATAATCTTCAGGTATCTTAATTTGATGACTATTGGCAAATAGATTATTGAATTGTGGGTCATGATAATCTGGAAATACTCTTTGTTCTCAGTGATATGTATCCACAAGAGATAGATCATATGACTATTTTGGTACATAGGATACAATATAGTTACCTTGGAAAATGTATTGTGGGACAATCTGTATCTCAAAATAAGCTATAATAGAAGAACAAATGAATGTAGGTATAGCTAATATCTTAAGGGAAAAAACTGCATTAATAATGAATTAGTTGGCTGAAAAATGATAATTTTCATAATTTAATCACTTGAGTCTAGTACTTACTTGGATATTTTCCTAATTTCAAAATATAATCTGGTTAAAGAAAGCGTACTTAAGAAAATTGAAATCATTTTTTAAAGTTATTTCTCAACTGAAATTTAGAGAATTGCCATTATTTTAATATTATACATGGTTATAGTCCAGTGAAATAAGGAGGCCATAACATAGAGGAAACACTAGTTATGTATTTAATTGAAGAGTTTGAAAGTACCTATGTTTGTCTTTTGAGCTACCCCATTCTTTCTCCTAAATTCTAATAAGTCCAACTTTTGAACTTACAGTGTACATGTCTAACTCGGAAATAAATCTGACTAAATTCAGTAGAATTCACTGCAGATAATAGGTAATATTGTATTCTGAATTGGCAAAATGGGAAACAAAGGGTGCTTTTGAAAATGTTCTTCAATTCTAACCAAAATAACTTTTAAGACACTCCACTAAACAAATGCTCTTATAGTATTGAAACCAACTACACAACCTTATAAATGTATAACAACTTGAATGTAACAATTTGTATGTGATCTAGTTTTGTAGCTGTGTACTAACATTATTGTATATATACTGTATAGTGTACATGCATTATTGTATACAACCTAACCTTCCTTTCTTTGTACATAACTCCTCTTTCGAAGTGTATTTTTAAAGCCTATCATCCAGTCCTTTTTTGCTGGGCTCTGTTCCTTATAAACGCTGAATGCTTTTCAAAACAAGTATTTTACAAGCTGATATTGTGCATTGGAAGCCTAGGTCCTCCAGACTGAGCACAGATGCTCAGGCTTGTGCTCATTATTGTGACACCCTTGTGCTTTCAGGAGAAAAGGAAAAGCCATTTTTATTTTTTGGCTTGTGCCTATATTTTTAGTTGAAAGGACGAATACAAGATGTTGGCAAATGAGGAATAATTCTTTATCGTGCAACCTTGATTGTGTAAGCAGATGTGGTAGAGGCACCTTTTACATCTAGACATCACATTAGGTTTTGCATATCTTGTTGTGAGATGCTTTCTAAAAAGAAAATGCAATATTGAGTATTTACCATGAAAGCTCCTTTTGGTTTGTTCTGATAGAGGTATTTTAATCACATTCTAGACAGATTAGCTGACTTCACAATATATGCCAACAATGTTCCACTGCTTAGGTTTTTTTTTTACACAAGCTAATATACTACACAGGTTGCATTTTGTGATGTCATTTTATTTGTCTGAAGCTGCCCACCAAGGAGGAGGAGTCATGTAACATAGAATCTTGTATTGAAAGTTATACATAATATGAGATTACCTTATGGTTGTTGCAAGTAGAATGAAACTTCATGGTTAGTGTCCAATATTCCCTCCAACCTTAATGTTCCTAAACCTGAAACAATTTGAGTCACTTAACTTTCTTTCATAGCCCAACAGACTAAAAGAGCTGGGATTAAAGCCACATATATTGGAGGAGAAAATACCACCTGAAAGGCCAAGACCAGCTTTCCATACTCCTTCTCCTGGAATTACTTCTGTATCTGCACCTCCTGTGTCACCAGTGAATGAAGATTTCCATAGAGGCTTGTCCAGTGCTCTTGGAGAAGCATTGGCTCCCAGGTGATTTTCAGTAGTGTTTGCTTTAAGATTGGATAATAGTTAGAAATGAGAATGGGTTTTGCCTATAAACCTCATCTTCACATTGTTATAATTCACTGAAGAGGTTCTTGGTTAATCCTACTTTTCCAATGCATGCAGATTCAGAAGATATAATTAACTAGGGTTAGAAAAAACATCAATTTCTCAAAACATGTGGACCCTTTCTGAAGAAGTTGATTTCTGCATGCTTGACACTAGGAATGAAGCAGTGTTAAAAGGACAAAATGTCTAGGAACTGGGGTATTGAGTTAGATTTGTATAAGTATCTGGACCATTCCATTAACCCCATATAATAAAATGAGAAATTTATTCCTTTGTAGGTATTGCTTTCAAAGAAAAAAAAATAGGGAGAAAGTGGTATTCTGTGTTTCTTTTAATGTGAAGTTGTGATTTTGGTAACCATTAACAGGTTTAAATTAGGGTTTCTATACATTCATTTTATAAATCTAATGTATTTTCCATTAAACTTAGTTGATTACAGATCACCTTCTTGCAGTCTTTTGTTCTAAATCAAACATTGGATTGTACTATATTGATTCTGATTGCTTCATGCCGAAGAAATGAATGCCCCTTTTACACACATTTTCCTGGAATCTCATGCCATAAATAATTATCAGAAGTTAGATTAGAGTGGAAGAAGCTGTTTCAGATAGCACGTCAGTTTAATATCTTTTTGCAATAATAATTTATTCAATCTCTAATTTTTTGAGATGAATTGTTTGTGCAATATTACAGTTTTTGGATAACGCTATGAATAAATGCTGTAAATTCCATTTCAATTAATCATAAGCTAAATATCCAGTGCATGAATATATTCTTTTTCTAAAGGATATTTACATCTCTATACTCTGAAAATGATATGACTCTAGGATATTTTTGGACATTTACCAGATTTATCAGGATTTGGAAGAACAGTTATTCATATCAGATCAAAATAGCTCCCCCTGTAATTTCAAGAAATGCGTAAAATCTTTTTTCTATAGTATTTCTTTCTATAGTATTTTGTCATTTATAGTATAAATTAAAGCAATTGTAATTTTCCTATATTCTGTTAAAATTATAATTGTAAAATCTGTTTACTTCATCTTCTATCTGTTTTTCCAAATTCCATAATAGTTCTGCTGTATGTAACTACTTCAATCTTTCCCCCACATTTTTACTTAAATGTTTATGTTCTATGCACTTTTCATATGTGTTTCTTGAGGGCCTATAGTATCTGTATTTTCACTGATCAATTTCAAAAATATCTCTGTTTTTGAATATGGTTATTTGACCCATTAGTATTTGTTGGGAATATTTTGATTCATTCCATCATTTGTTCCATGGTTTGTCAGTTATTATTTAATTTTATGGAAAAATAACTGCTGCTTAATTAATTGCTTTGTTTTCTGTATTATTTCTTTTAGTAATTCAAACATTTCTTTTAGTAATTCAAGAATTTCATTAGCATCCTATTTTGAGAAAAAGGAGGCTTTACCATCATCCATAAAAAAATATCAAGATAAAATGGTACAGCCTACTATGTTTGATCTTTCTTTTTTGGAGACCAAGATTAAAAATGTTGTTTACTTTAAAAGGGCATCTGGTAAAATGTTATTATATTTCCAAGTTTTAAAGGAATGTGGTTCCCTTTTAAATTCAATATTTCATCCTTTGTATTTAAATATATACATTTAATGACTCTATTCTCTGAATGCCTTCTATGTGCTGCCCATGTATTAATGGTTCAGATTTCTTAAATTTCTAATAATTCAATAATTAACATTTTGATTTGGGGCCTGAAACAATGCAGCAACTGAAGAATAGGTGTAATAGTGTAGCATCAGATTTAACCTACTAGCAGGCTACTGTGCATTCTATCAGCTATAGCTTCCAATTCAACTTCAAAAGTAGTCCCATTACAGTAGTCAGATCATGTGATATTGAGATCATTGCTCTCCATCATCAGAACTTCCTGCCCTAGACAGAAGCACAACTAGCTTACTAGACTAAGCTGGGCAAAGCCATCCTAGCCATGGCCTCTATTTTCTCTTCTAACAGTAATGGCAAATCTGGAAGAATCCCCAACATACCAATTTATTTCTTCAGGGATAGTGCAGCCTCAACTAGAGCTAACTGGACCTGATGTTTATGAATGAGCAGTTCTTCTATACCATTTTAAAAAGATGCCTCATCTTTTTTTGTCTAGAATTGCCCCCCTTCCACCCCCCCTTCCACCACCAATTTTGACTGATAGTTATAGAACTCCATATGATGATGCCTACTACTTCTATGGCACCAGAAATCCTTTGGATCCCAGCCTTGCATATTGTAAGTTTTCTTTTATTCTTTTCTTTAGAGTGATAAGATATAGCTTGTCTTTCATGGATAAATGTTACTGAATTGAGGGATGGTGATGAATTATGGAAATATAGAAATGCAAGTTGGGTTCAAAAATTCCCAAGCAGTGCTTACCTCATCCCAAATCTTTGTAGCGGCTTTGATTATAATTCTTTCAGCTTTCTCTTTTACCCTCATTCTTCGCACACCATGAGGAAGAAAAACAGCTGTTTTAAGCTCTTTAAAATTATTTCTGCCAGTGTGCCTTCTGAGAAGTATATATTATTTCTTCTGATTCATTTAACTTTGAGGAATTAAAAAATAGTATAAGTAGTTGGGTTATGATGGCAATCAGGATCAGGATTGCTGTCACTAAGTGATGCAGTTATAAAATGTGACATTGTCACTGCGTCACTTAGCTACCAATCATGATCCCAATTAGCTAACAGTCATAATCCTGGTGTAACCCCAGGACTCGGAGGTTCTTAAGCAGGAAGAGGCAGAAGTCCCAGATGATGAGCATGGGTGCTGTCGGGGAGGCAGGGGGAGGGCTTGCGGGGCTGGGTTAGGATTTTAGAGGCCATCGGCTTCTCTTTGTATGGCACATTTTAATCCCCATATTTGTATCTTTGTAATCTGCCAATATTGTTTTGGACATGTGATGCCTAGAATCATACATACTTTACCGCAGATATGATTTTAATAGTAAAGAGTACAAGGTAATAAGGACTTCATATGTCTCTGATACAGTGCTGTTTCTGAAATAGTCTGGAATTACGATGGCTCTTCTAATAGCTCATAGTGTTGACTCATGTTTTCCTTGTCAGTGACTGCACCCAAGTCCTTCTCTGACATAGTGCTCCTAAACCCCACATCCCTCATTTTGTATGGATGTCCTATCTTTTTCCTTTGTAAATGTAATTCTTTCATTTCTCCTTGTTGAAAGACTTCTTGTTCCTCTTAATCCAGTCTTCCAACTTGTCTCAATTAGATTTCAATTCCGTTCTGTTTTGGGTACAGGGGGTGTTGAACATAGTTTCTAGTGTTGTGTCATCTGCAAATTTGATAAACAACTCATTAGTGAGTTACTATACAGGCTATTAATTACAATGTTGAATAATACTGAAACCAAGACCAAGAAACCAAGACCAAATGCCTTCAGGACCATATTGTGTATAGAGCTATTAATGCTAACACTCTTTCGACCTTTTGTTCAGTGGCTGAAGTTACAATGGTACTGAATAAAGGGATGTATGATCCATACCCAAAATTACAGCTGTTGCAGCACCACCTCCCCATGGTCACAAGATCAAAATTCAGGCATTTGACAGCCTATCAGCACTTATGACCACAGTGCACTTCATCTTCTCCCTAACCCAGCCAAAGCCCAGTCCCAGTCTGGCCTGGCAGCCATTCCAGGCATGTCTCATCAACAGCAAGAACAAGAAGATGGCAAAAAACACAGCAGAAGCAGTGGAGGGCATCGGGAGTTTTGGAGTTTAGGGTGGTGAAGGCAGCTACAACTTTCTGGAGCATGATAAACATCCTCTGAGTCTTACTGCTCTGAGACTGCTTGCCAACTCACAAGGCAGGGTGCAGGCAGCCAAAAGGGCAGACGGGGTGGTGGTGTAAATGCATGGGGGACATTGGAGGCAGTCTCTTATCTTACCGAGACTTGGGACTGGAAGGGATGAAGCCTAGAATGGCTTGGATTCTTAGTGGGTGCTTGGCTAACAAATGGTTGCATTTGCTTAATGACATCAATGGAAAGTGCCAGTATAGCGATTGCTAAGCGATACAGTCATGTGACATCTTGCTTTATAACCAATCACTTAGTGATGAAAATTCCAGTCTTACTTGTCGTAAATTGAGGACTAGCTATAATCCTAGCAGCATTTACCAGCCGATTAACAGTATTATCATGCTTCTATTGATAATCATTTGATATTTATTATTTTAGAATATGTATATTATGTTTTGCTATACACCTGAGATTTACATTTTGGATATCTTTGCTATTTTAGATGGTGCAGGTGGTACACAACCTTCATCTGCACCACCCCCTTTTGATGCTACTCAAAAACCTCCTGTGCCCATGTAAGTACAAAAAAGTACAAAGTAAACAATAGCTTATATTGTTATTTATTTCTAGTTGTGAATACAGTTTTGAAATGATTGACAGCTTTCAGAACTTAACATAATATATAAAGCAGACCACTTTTGTAGCTGACAAGATTATACAGGAAAATTACGAAAACATCGCTTAAATTACACTTTGTTTAAATCTTTTTGATGCAGCAATAAAATTGGAGCAAGCATTGCAAGTACTAGGCCAAAAGGCTTGGGAATATTCCCTGAGGAAAAGCCAAAACCCACAAGAGAGGCTACCTTAGCTTATCAGCAAGAATTACAACAGCAGGTAGGAAGGTGAAATCTGTCCAGAAATTATTTTTGTATTTTGAATTGAAGTGTTAGTTTTTAAAGAAAGTTTGATAAGAGCAAATAATATTTTCTGATAAGTAAAATAAGTAATAAATAAACAAAATAATCTTTATGTATTCTAGTAAGAAATAACAATTTAAAATATCTCAGTTTCTTATTAATACTACCCACTTGTGCTGCGAAACATGAGATATGCTTAGATGTTATATTCATACACTTTGAATTTCTAGATTAACACTGGCATCAGGGCATTTAAATGAGATAGCTTGATCCAGTCTACCTTGGATATGTTGCCAAAACAGACAGCCTTCTCCTCTCCCTCTCTCTTCTTCCCCCTCTTGTTCACCCCTTTTGTTTTCTGTGTATATAGAAGTATTATGCAGGATGATAAGATTTCAGGGGACCAGAATGATACAGTGGTGTTTAAACATTTGTGACAATTTATATCTTCAGTATTCATATAAGGACTTTATTTAGATGAGCTCAAATACATTGCAGCAACCTGGAACAGCAGAAAAAGGAAATAGAGCATCTTTACAACATATTCCAAGAAATTTATAAAAAAGTTCCTGACCTCTCAACCCAATACAACACAGCAAAACAAACCCTAAAAAGGATTACACTGCCATACATCAACAATATCTCAGAAACCACCAACATACTACTACAACCACATGGAATCAGCATAGCACACAAGCCAACTAAAGCCCTTCAAAACATTCTAAGCAGACCAAAAGACCCAACAACCCCAGAAGAAAAAACAGGAGTCGTCTACAACATACAATGTAAGGACTGCAACAACCACTATGTAGGACAAACAGGCAGATTGGCAGAATGCATCCACAAACACCAACTAGCAGTAAGATATGATGAAAATTATTTAATTTCACAACATATAGACAGATTTAACCATAAGTTCAGTTGGGAAAATGTGACCATCCTAGACCAAAAACACCAGGGAATTTCTAGAAGCCTGACACTCTAACAAATTAGCCATTAATAGACACATAGACATAAACAACCTCTATAGACTATTCAAAAGAGACAGTCAACTAGCCAAAAAGGAAACGAATAGACCTAAGCACTTCTCCATCAGCAATCAGCACACAGTTGAGCATAGATTAACTCCAAGAATAACATCAGACAGACAATCAAGTAAACAGTACCCTGATCAAGAAACTGCCAAAGAAGCCAACGGCAAACAGCCCAACCAAAGAATGTCTAAGACCATCCCTATCAACACTGACAGGCAAGCCACTAGAATATAAATTGACAGCAAACTGCACTCCTTACTAGCATTGATGATGTTACCTAGTTTGGGTAATGAAATGTCTGCAAGAAAACAAGCAAGCTCAGAGAGCACCAAGGACCCTCCTTAGGGGTGTCAAACTGGCAGCCTGCGAGCCGGATGTGTCATGTGCAGCCCACGCCCACCCCAGCTTTGCAAAGGCAAAAAAGTTATGATACAGCATAATATGTCATGTGATGCGATCGAGTTTGACCCCCGTAGTCTACAGTATATAGAGGCACTGATGGCTGCCTGGAACGGGGCTGCTGCTGCCTGAGCCTTGGAGCGGGTTGCGCCTTTGCGACCTCTCACTGTGAGCAGATCTCGGAGGGCACCGTGGTATACGGACGAGCTCCAGGAGATGAAGTGACAGCGGAGACG
>JANHJO010001340.1:180703-195566 GCA_032468235.1 Pseudoxyrhopus heterurus | reverse complement strand
ATCAGGGCTTGCAACCCTCTCTAAGCGGTTTACAATGTCAGCATATTGACCCCAACAATCTGGGTTCTCATTTTACCAACCTCAAAAGGATGGAAGGCTGAGTCGACCTTGAGCCTGGTGGGATTTGAACTTGCTAAATTGCAGGCAGCTAGTGCTAATTATAAGCTAATTACAAGCTCTCTAACCGCTGCGCCACCAAGGCCCTTAATAAGAGCAATAGAGCTGAGAATCCTCATGGCATCTCATCCCAAAATCCCAGAGAACAACTCCCAGCAATAGAGAATAGTATAAATTCCTTTGAGGCATTATAGACCAAACCTGAGGTCTCTCAGTTTACAAATCTAATTCAGCTTTTGAGGATCCCAATTCAGCTTACTATGTTTTTTCTCTCTCATTCATGTGCTCTTCCCATGCCTGTTATCTTTGTCACTTTTGTTTGTGTGATAAATGAGAAAGAGAATCATCTTATCAGAGTGCAACATGAAAGGTCAATTGTCCTTTGAAGGAATTACTAATCTTTTCCAGTATAGATCATTGTGTTTCTTTCATGCTGTGGAGGGAAACAAGAGCCTACAGATTTTCCATTTAGTTTTGGTTCTGGCAATGTTCCATGGTCTCACCAGCATTTTGGGATGTAGGACCCAATGTCAAAATTGTCTATATGTGAGACAGGGAGTATTTTCATTTAATGTTCTTTCATTGGATTGAAATGTGGCCTATCTTTTTTTTGTTTTACTCCTACAGTGGTCAGATGAGAATCTTCCTATAGTCATATGTACAAGAACAGAATCACAAACATTCAAGAATTAAGTATATTTTATGAGTACATGGAAATATTTAGCAAATAAATATGTTTCTAGTTTATTAAGTATGGAATTATGTTATTTGATTTGACTGTGTAATATGGATGTCCTGGTATTGTTTAAACTATGTCCTATAAAGATTTGCTGGAGTAAAATGACCCAGAATTCAAGGGTTCAATGCACTTTGCTATTTTAAAACCAAGGACCTGCATTATATTCTTGTATTAAGCTGATGTGTGTTGGTGTAAGATTGTGTGACTGCATCCTCTCCTGGGATTGCTTCACAAAAGGTCACATCTCACGCATGTTTATTGTTTTGCCTCTAGCAGCTCAGTAACACATTTGTACTTAATGTATCTGAAAGCAGATACATGTTGTTTATTTCAAAGAGACACACATTTATCCGATATTGATAGATCTTTTTAAGAAATGCACTGATTGACAACACAGCAGGGAGAAGCTTGAAAATAGCTATGATCTAGCTCAAGAAATGTCATGCATGAAGAGATATAATTTGAACACATTCAAAAAGTTATACAGCTCCTTAAATTTTGGGTATATTTTCTATATATAGGAAGTCCTATGCTGGGTTAGGCAAGTGGTCTATCCAGCTTAACATTCAATTTATTAGAGAACTGTGCACATTTCTCTTCTGAAAATTATGATTTAGTATATTGGATGAATATTTGACATCCATATTAAAGTCCAACAGGATCTGGATGTCATTTTTTATGTTCTGGATAACACTCTGGATTTATTTGGGTAACTTATATTAGACATTGACTGGGCTGATGTTTTCTAAAAATAAAGTAATGGTTTGTATTTGGCAGCATATTAAGTTTTATTTTAGTAAAGTCTGGCTATTACATTTGTATTATACTATTGTTTTAATCAAGAAGAAAACAAAAAGATTATGATGATGCTGATAACAAAGTTCTAGACGTTTAAGGAATATATAAAACTATCCATTACTTTTAAAGCAAAAAAAAATCCCCCATGGATTCTAAAATTATAAATTACTCTATTTGTCACAAAGATCACATTTGCATAAGTATCTATGAACATTTCTTTCTCAATATCTGTAAAAAGCATTCCTATTGAAAGCAATGGTGATGCTTTGGATTCCCTGAGATCAAGAACTTCAAAGGAACTACCTTCTGGGGTACTAATTCTGACATGTAAAGAAAGAGAAAATGAGATTTTTCCACAGTCTATCTTTAGAGTTTGAAGATTGCTATGAAATTGGAGTGTAGATGGTAAGGCCATTAAGCACTGTTAACCAAGAAAGTTGAATCTGGACTTGAAAGATCCAAAGCCAAATTTATTCTTGGACACCGAAGCTCCCTAGGTGATTTTGGGTTACTCCTTATGTCTCATCCTCATTTACCTCATAGAATTGCTATGGGGAAAAAATTAAGGAAGAGATGAATATGGAGGCTAATATTTTGCTCTTGGAAGATATTAACTGAAATAATGAATAAAAATAAATAAATCTAAAACTCAGAATCATGGACACTCTACATTCCATTTTTCTATACAGCTTAACAACAAACCCAAATTTCTAACTGAGTATATACCTGATGAAGATCCTAGCACTTCCAAGCTCTCTAATGGATTGATTTTCATCAAAGATATATTTTCTATAATGTGGTTATCACATTTATATTTTTAGATGATGACCTACATTTAAAATACTAAATGAATCCCTCAAAGAAGTAATGGCTTTGATTTTAAGAAAAGAAAAGAAAAGGAGGCTAGCAGAAAGAGACTTTTACATCCTTTGTCTGAATTCTATTGCTTCTTACAGAAAACTTCTTCAAATTCTAACAGTAAAGAAAGGGAAGGGGTCATCTAAACCTGGATATAAAAATGTTGTAGTTGGGGTGCTTTGATTACACACAATTGTCATTTAACAGAAGCTAGAATGCGTATAAGCTGGACTGATTCCTTTATCAGAATACTGTCACACACAGCCTGTGTAAAAAGCGATGCTGGGGCCAGGATCACAGAAAATACTTCTGCACTTAGGACAGGATACTGGTCTAACATTTGACTAAATCTGAGACAGGTGCACAGGGAAACAAAAATATTGCAGTGAGCATCAGGCATATAAGAAGTATATTAAATTGAATAAAAAGACACATTTCTTTAGCCATAGATGTTCCAGGAAGTGTGAGTAAAAAGTTTTCGCACATGCTGTGCTCATGACTGATAGACTCTCACCAGCTGCACACAACAGGGATCAGATTTCCTTTTTCAAAGCAGGACGACTTCCTTCTTGCCTTGACTCACCCAAACCCAATGACTTTTAATTATTTTTAGCCCTAGGATAAAATGGAAGAATGTCCATGAAAATGAGAAGTGACAGTGGGTGAAAATCAATTATTCTGGATGATTTACCTTACGAAGAGTACTGGTCTGAAGCATCCTGAAATAGTCTGGTTACTTAGCAATGGCTCCTTTGACCTGACTGATATGTTCCCTTTTTAAAATGGTACAGTGTTAAAATAATGTAACAGAAGATTCAGCAACCTGGAGCCTCCAGATATTTCAAATTGTACCTCAAATAATCCTTTATCATAGCCAATGTTGGCTGATGATGAAATATAACGTCCATAACATCCAGAAGGCACCTACAATTATGTAGCATGATGTTTTCTAGATGAAAAGAAACTGCTATTCTAAGGCCATTCTATGTGCTCATCCACTTAGCAGCTTTCCTCTTGTACCTCAATTGGGAGGAAAATATGATGATATAAACTGAGATGCCATAATTGATTAACAGGATTCTCTGCCATCCTTCTTCTACCCACCCAAACTCATCCATCAGAATCTCCCCACCCCATCCCACTGCAAATCACTCCTGTGGATTTGCAGTGGGATGAGGTGGGGAGATTCTACTATCTTCCCAAGATGCAGAAATCATGGATCAAAATGGAATTTTTCTGTGCAATGTTTTTAGAAAGTCCAAGACATGGAAATGTAGTTATCTTGGTCTTATGGCACAAGATATGTAAGTGAAAGATTGGTGGCTCTTTCTACTGTAAATCTTCCACTGCAATCAAGATTTATTTAGGGGACAGAGGATTCAAAACAATTAAACACATATATTTTTAAACAAAGCACCAACACCTCTTCAGAGGCCAATTTCTCCCAGAAGTTGGGCATTTTCCTTTTTGTTGAAAATGAGTTTAAATTGCTGGGTAGTTGATCTTGAATAAGATACAAATCTATACATTGCAGCAGAGCATGATGGTGGATCAAACATTTCAGTTGCTGGAGAGACATTGGTCCATACCTCTGAGCAATGTCCTGAATGCCTCCTTCTCTTGTTTATCCCTTCCTTTGCCTTATCTGGCCAGCAACTCTTCTCCTAACAACAACATTAGGAAAAGGCTAGGCTATTTTTTTTGAAGGGGGGGGGGAATTCCATTTATGCTCAGCTACACTTCCAACTTACACACCTCAACCTATTCCTGAAAGAAATTGTTCTTACCATTCTATTGCCACTTAGCTGATTTAAGAGCAGCATCCCTGTCTCTCTGTTACTGTACTTTTTTTTTTTTTGAAAACTGTCAGATTCCAATTACCCTTGGTTGAGGTCAAGGTCAAATTGAGACTTGAGCCTTTAGAAAGCATGCAGAGAAGAGCAACAAAGATGATTAGGAAGAATGGTTTATATGAAGAACGGTTGAAGGAATTGGGTATGTCTAGTTTAATGAAAAGAAGGATTAGGGGTGACATGATAGCAGTGTTCCAATATCTAAGGGATTCCCACAAATATCAATCTATTTTCCAAAGCACTTGAAGACAGGACAAGAAGCAATGGATGGAAACTAATCAAGGAAAGAACCAACCTAAAATTAAGGAGACATTCCCTGACAGTTACAACAGTTATTCAGTGGAATGGCTTGCCTCCAGAAGTTGTGGTGCTCCAAGAGTGATGGTTTTTAAGAAGAGATTGGACAACCATTTGTTTGAAATGTTATAGATTTCCTGCTTGAGCAGTGAGTTGATCTGGAAGATCACCAAAGTCCCTTTCAACTCTGTTATTCCATATTCTAAAACCCAGAGTGCCCCCAATCAATATTACACTGTCATTTGTTAATTTAATTCAGCAGAGGTTCCATTATCTTCTCAAACCTCCAGCAAATGTATTACTTTCTTTAATAACTCTTGAGATCTGAATTTATTGTTTGCATCCTAAGGAATATACAGACAGCATGAGACATTTTAATTAAAATATGCTTACAGAACTAGAAAAAATGGTAGCATATAGCAAATGTTTACAATCTAATTTCAGAAATCAGATAGTTGTTGGGAATCAGGTGGTGTACAAATCTAAGAAATAATAAAAATTCTTGAGACTCTTAGTTACCGATTGAAAGACTGTGCAAGCTTTTCAATTTGTTGGGCATAGAGTAAATAGACTACCAGCAAATCTTAGATTGCAAAATCAAAAAGAAAAAAAATCTGAAATAGCTTACAAATTAGTGCCAGGGAAATAAAATCAACATGAAATATTGTTGAAATAAGCTAAGCTTCAAGATGATTTTATCTTTAAGGATCATAAGACTGCAAAAACAGCCCTGCTAGACTACAGATTTATTTATTTCAGCATTTTGTTTCTACAATGATCACTCAAATGTAAAAGTAGCACATAGACTATAACCTTTCTATTCTTACTTATTAGAAACAAATACATACATATGTGTTCCTTATATAATTTTCCCTTTCTTCCATGGGCTCCTTCCTTCCTTTCTCCACCCATCTTACTTAAGTGATTCTGGGCAGTTTACAACATAATTTCCTTCCTTCCCCATTCCAAAATACAGTACATGCTACCCCGCCAATCATCGCAGGCCCAGACCTCAAGATCTGATCCAATCTGAACAAATTTGGGAAATTAATGATTCAAAATTGATTGTCTAACATTTCAGTATTTTTAATATGCGATTGTTTTAGTACATCTGAACTATAGCATTTTGTCAGTTGCTGATGGGAAAGGGCATAACATAGCAATCTGAAAGTAGTCTAAAGGGGCAGATTGAAATACAGTTGTAGGTTTTCAGAATGACATACACTGCATGTCTTGGATTGCATAGGATTAGTCAACTATGTTTAACAGGTAAGCTCTTCAAAGCCAATGCTGTATGTAGAATAATAGTTATTCTGACTAGGCATTTATTTTATTTTATTTATTTTAACACATTTTTTATACCGCTCTCTCCCGAAGGACTCAGATTATACAAACAGTGATTGGTTTCATCATTCCTAATATATATATTGTAGATTTTCTTGCTTACATGGAGAAAAGAAGATAGGTTACAATTTATTGTATCCACAGGCTTCACAGCTATAATATTTGGTTATCAAAGGATCATTTCATTTAAAACACAGAATTGTACCCCTGTCTTCTTGGATTGCTAGGAGTGTGATATAGACTTATCCAGACATTCCAAACCATATACAACTTGTACAACAGAGAGTAAATCCATCTGAGGCGTTTTCTGTCTTTGTTCTGGATTCTTTCCAAATAATGCAGAAGCCATCAGGTTTTCTTTTAGCTCTAAACTTAGGCAGTGCTGAGTCAATGCCAACAGTGTGATATTCCATACACAGAGCTGAAAAGAATATTTGCTTGATCCTTTTTAAAAAAAAGGCTACCAGGAGACAGAGGCATCCTGCTGCTGACTGTACATCTGTACCGTCTATCCTTGAAAATTTAAATGTTCATGTTTAAAACACCCCCTCCAACTTAATGAAATTAACAATTACTTTGTTAAATGGTAGTTGAGCACTTTTTCGATAATAGAATTAGTTAAGAATTCATATACATTATCTGAAAAATTTCCCGGTAAGAAAAGTGAGCTGAGACTCAAAAAAGCCATGTATTTGTCTCACATGTGTCCAGACAGTGTATTTCCTCTTTAGACTTTACTAAAAAGATGTGACCAATGTGCAGAGTCTAGTTTTTCTGTCATGGTGGTGCACCTCAATTGAACTTTACAATCCTTTTGGAGCCTGACCATTAAAAAGGAGATTAAACAAGGTGGATACAGTAGCTTTGTACTATAGAAAGACAAGTGGTACAAGTATATCTCTATTATGTTTTCTCCTGCTTCTGATAGACAATAATTGCTAAAAGCAAAGTGGTATAACTTATAGCAGTAGAATGAAGTGATTGTGGAAGAGAAGAAAACACTGGCAGCACTCCTTATATTACAGTCATTCCCACTTACAATTTACATCTGAAATGGATAACCATAGAAAGGCTAATCTGAAGTCAAATTTCAAAGCCTATATGCAAAAGATCCAATATGTTTAGATCTGTAAGAAATGATGCCTATAGACAGGGAGCTTCACTGCTTGGCACCCCCAGTCTGTACTAAAATATTTTTGAATTTTTAGAATGGCTACAGAAGGCACATTTTCTTTTAAGAATTAGAATTCAGAGACCTACACCTGACTTGGATGAAGCAAGAGAATGAATATCTAACTACCTTTGATATGAATATTATAGAAAGTTTAAAGGCAGAGTATGGCTTTATGGTTTTGTTAATATGCTATCAATTTTCCTGAACGTTATGAATCATATTTTTTCACAACATAAACAAAGGTCCTTTTTTTAAAGGCAACTGGACCTTATTTTTTCTTGAAGACGTTTCACTTCTCATCCAAGAATCTTCTTCAGTTTTCCTTCCAACCATTATTTGCTATGGCATGGCTTTGCTGAAAATGAGAAGTGTTAGTTTTCAGCAAAGCTGTCCTAAAACAATCATATGATTCCAGGATGTTGCAAAGAGTTCTGAAGAAGCTTCTTGGATGAGAAGTGAAACTTCTTTAAGGAAAAACAAAGACCAGTTGCCTTTAAAAAAGCACCTTTGGTACAACCATGACTTGGATGACTGAGAATCTCCAGAGACATTCACAACATATTATACTTTTATCTAATGGCTTTATAATTAGAATGAATATTAGTTTAATTCAAAGTTTCTGTTATATCTACTAAGGAGGTCTAAGCTGTACTTGAGCAATTCTGCCAACAGCTTGTTTGCTAAATTAGAAAAATGCGTTATTGATTTTCCTTCTTTTGGATTATCTGAGTAGCACATCTTTTCTGAGGGCATCAGAAGGATCCTTTCAAAGTAGAATGTATTTATTCATAGTAACCATCCCACCAAATTATCAAGGAGGTGAAATGGTTCTTGGGCCTTTCAGCTTTATTGCCAGCTTTGCAGCACATACAAAACCTTTAACTTGTTTAGTAAGAGAGGAGAGTGGGATTCCAATGCTCTACAAGCCTTTCACTCAAACAAGTCTTTTTTTTTAAAGGAGGGTTTTTTTTGCCTGGTACCTTTTTAAATAGATGGTTGCTACAGTCAGAACACACACACACACACCACATGACTCTTGGCAACTTTTTAATACTGCTAAAACTTTATGCAAAGAAATTAACACCCTTCTGAAGACCAAGAATGAGGAACATCAATACAGATTCACTCAGTGCCAAATTAGGTGGGCACAATTTTCCCATTTTACTTTCTGTGCCACCTATATTCCAAGCTTGCACAACAGGGAAGGTTATATTCTTCCATGCGAAGTTGAATATATTGCCACTTCTCTAGTCTCTGTCTTGCAACCTGAGAACTTCGTCCCACATACTCGACATCAGGCTTAGTCTGTGAGACTCTGGAAGACACACTCCTCAGATTGCCAAGCATAACAGTGGCTGAAATTGTATGTGTTACCTGAGAAATCCTCCCCTTTTTCTTAGAAATTGAGAGAATTGTACTAATGTGGCTTCTTATACACTCTCCTTTGCTGATAGTGATTTTTATGGCTCTAAAATAATAACTGTTCAATTGAAGATTAGGGTTAGATTTGGGGTTAGCATCCATTTTCTGTTCTAGAACTCTTGGTGGCCTTGTGTCTGGGGAAGTGCCAAGGTCTGGGCTTCTCCTTGTCACATGTATTGGCATGCCAAGTCTTTAACCTTTAAGCAGCATCCCCATGGAGGCTGCTTTAGGACATGATTTCCCTTGGATTTTGTTACTGACCTGCCATGACACCTGTCAAGGGACTGGATGCCAACTGGCCATTGTCAACCTTCCCCCCCCCCCAAGATGGTTCAATCTCCAGTCAGGTTTGTCCTCCTGTATAACTTCCAGCCCATGTTTTCAGAATCAAAGCAATACCAAGCACTTCAAACAGAGTTGTTCTATTAAGTCGTTTATATATATATATATATAGACTAAATTCCATTTTTCCTTTGTGTATCAGTCTAAATCCAATTGAATGATATATCATCCTGGAGCAATACCTTCATTGCCACATAAGCGATCAGCAAGACTGGTGGTTGAACTATTGCTAATGGGTGAATTCACATTTAAATGTAATCCTCAAGTTATGACTGTTGTAAAGTGAATGCAGCAGTTGTAAACTATTGTTAATGGCATGGTTTTGCTGAAAACTGGAAGTGTCAGTTTTGAGCAAACTTGTCCTAAAACAGTCATGTGACTGTGGGGTAACTGGTCACAAGTAAAAGACTAATTGATTATTGAACTGCATGTCACTGTTACAAGCCTCAGTTAATTACTGCTCCTACCTATCTGATATATCCCCATTCTTCCTAATTCCTTAATCCCGCCCCACCTTTCTTTAGGAATATCAGGTGGTGCAAGAACTCTTCCAGGAATAACTTGATTTTGCCTAGGCTTTGTACAAACTGCTGACTATCATCAACAGGAAGTTGGGGATCAAATTTGGCTCACTACCAAATTTATTGCATCATTTATTTATCTACAACTTCTACAAGAGTAAAATCATAAATGTTGTTTTCCCCATTCTCACCTGATTCCTGAACACACTCATGCTGTTGGCAGTCCTTTGATCGCAGAGGGGAGGAGGGATGAATTTGACGTAGAATTTATAGCGCATTCTTAGTGCAGGAAAGCCAGACTGGAATATCTGATTCACTGGAGTAGTGTTCCTCAACTTTAATAGTTTTAAGGTGCCTGGACTTCAACTCCCAGAATTCTCTGTGCTGGTTGGGGAATTCTGGAACTTAAAGTCCAGACATCTTACAGTTATCAAGATTGAGAAACACTGCATTAGAGAATCAGTTTAGACACAAATCCTCTGAAGCAGCAAACAATATCCATGTGCCCCACCTACTTTGATAGTTCAGTTTGTGGTATCCATACAAATTCAGGTAACTTCACTAGCCCCACATCAGGCCTCAGTATCATCTTTCCAATTTGGTGGCAATATAAATTTAATAATAGCAATAGCAGTTAGATTTATATACCACTTCACAGTGCTTTACAGCTCTCTCTAAGTGGTTTACAGAATCAGCATATTGCCCCCAACAATCTGGGTCTTCATTTTACCCACCTCAGAAGGATGGAAGGCTGAGTCAACCTTGAATCAAACTGCCAAACTGCTGCATTCTAATCACTGTGCCACCACAGCTATAATCTATATCTATAAATAATAAAATTGATTTTTTCAGCTCTAGTAGGAGTCAGATTTGGGGAATAGGGTAACAATGATCATATCATTCACAACAGGGAACAAGAATCCTTTAAACACAATTGCAAGAAGATGAGTAAATGTGTAAATCTGTAACATTAATGAAAATTTCTCTCTTGGAAAGTTCTATAGGTATCCAGATTCCATACTCCTCCCCCATCAGCTGTTTGTTGTCAGTACATTTTGGACCAATTCCTTTTATATTTCCCTTTTTTTCTTGGACAGGAAGGGTTCTGGACTATGGAACCTGTATAGGAATTGACCATGTTTTGTGCTCTGTACTGTCTCCTCTCTGGTAGTGATGCAATTTTATTTGCCCTACTTCACCAAGGTTAGACAGGGAGAAAAGGTGGAAAATCATTTTTAACTTTTCTAATAATATAAATAGAGCTTGCATTTAATACATAGCAGGAACTGAAGTTGCCTTCAAAAACAGCATCATTATGTTTTGCAGTAAACATATCTCAAGATCCTTGCTTGCACCACTCTCAGTTCTAAGAAAAAATTAATACCCCTGCCCTCTTTTGACTTTGGTTCTACTGACACTTCTTTGACTGGTTACCCTAGACAAATTACCATTGACAGAAAAAAGTTTGCACTCTCATGTATATAGATACAGAACTACCACCCTCAGATATATAATAAGCAAACATGTCCTAAAATTTGACATTTTTGACATGTTCAAATTTGAATACTAATTAGTTCTTTGTTGAGTATCTACCACTGAGTTCAAATAAAAAGTGTAAAATTACAAGACTCTTTAAATAAAGCCCTTGGGATCAGTAATGAAATTTGTCCACGTCTTTTTTCTAAGGAGCACCTGTTCTGCTGTGTTTAATAAGATTGAATATCACGAGCTGCTTACCAGCAGGTGTTGGAAAAACAGCAACTGTGCCAGGGAACAGACTGCATTGTGCTCAACGTTGTGAGAAAGAAAAAACTATGCAAAACATCAGTGTTTCTAAAGACATGAGCTTGTATTTCAAGAAAAGCATTGTCACTCCTTCCCACATTCCTAGCTTTTTTGAACCCATTGGCTACAAAGCAAGAATTTAATTTGCAAGATAAAAAATATCTGTTCCTTCTTGTCTATTATCACTAAAGTATTTAATGCCACACATTATGGAGAGAAGAGAATATTGTAGCTCAGTGTTTGCGGAATCCTTGGTGGTCTCTGAGCTGGATTCTTTTCTTGCAGATGTTTCATTACCAAACTATGTAATATCATCATAACTAGCTCTGATGATGTTATAGCAATAGCAATAGCACCGTATTTATATACCACCTATCCGGGTTTGCAACCCTCTCTAAGCGGTTTACAATGTCAGCATATTGTCCCCAACAATCTGGGTTCTCATTTTACCTACCTCGGAAGGATGGAAGGCTGAGATGACCTTGAGCCTGGTGGGATTTGAACTTGCTAAATTGCAGGCAGCTGGCAGCTAGTACTAAATACAAGTACTGCTAGTACTAATTACAAGTACTGCTCTCTAACCACTGCACCACCAAGGCTCTTACCTAGTTTGGTAATGAAATGTCTGCAAGAAAACAATTAAGCTCACACTGAATTTTGTCTGAGAAAGTTATGCTTTCTTTCTTTCCAGTTATCTACTCAACCAAGGGTCATCAATCATAAAGCAGGTTTAATTATTTGTTTACATTTTATATCAATAGAAGAGAATATTTGTAGCTCAGGTTGATCTTTAGGGTCCTTGGGGCTATCTGAGTTTGATTATATTCTTGCAAACATGTCATTATCACACGATATTACCTAGTTGGGTAATAAAACATCTGCAAGGATACTATCAAGCTCAGAGAATATTAAGGACCTGGCTCTGATTATCAGCAATAAATAATCTGAATGATTTATTAAATAAAGGGGATACCTCTATCTATACATACATATACATATACATCTGATATATGCATATGAATATAATAAGGCAAACACAACCTTTAAAACAAGTTAAAATATCCACACATAAAAACCAGCCATAATTTCTAAGAACACGGAGAGTTTATGGTCCCCAGTGGTCCCCAACCTTTATGGTTAGATGGCCTGGAAGCAGGTGGGAAAGAGGGAAACTAGCCTGTGCATGTGTGCCAGCCCACTGCTCATGTGGCCCACTTCCAAACCAGCCACGGCCTGGTGGTGGGCCACAGCCCAAGATTTAGGGACCTGAGTTACATGATTCAGGATTGACAGCAGATGTGACAATTCTTTTCCTCCCTTATTCCCTCCTTCTATATTATCCACTCTTTTACTATAGCTGCTAATAGGGCCCAGAATTGGTCTGTCATACTAAGCTCTGAACTGCAAAAATCCAGATGACTGCTTGTCAAGACACAGCAAATATTGACTTTTTGTAGAGTGGAGCCAAGTATTGGTCAGGATCAAGGCTCAGAGAATGCTAGTTTGGTGGAGCAACCTCAGAAGGGTAGATTGGATGAAAGGCTGAGGCTGAGCAAGGTGAGCTATACCTGCAATAAGTTGGCCAGGAGGCTGCAGGTGAGGCAGGAACAGCTGCTACCCATTAGCAATGAGGGGGAGGTGAACCACTTCCCTTTGATCTGGAGAGGAGTCAGGCACAATGCTGGTCAGCTGGTCAGTACCAGAATTGCCTACTTAACCCCACCTTGAGGACTTGAGTGTTGCTGGAGCAATGTACCCAGTTCTGTGCCTTGTGTCATGTATCCTGACCTGTTTGACTCCTGAACTGCTTTCCTGGTTTTTGTGTGTGCCCATTGAACTTGGTTATCCAGTGACTGTTGCTGTACAGAGCTTGGACCTGCACTACAGGGGGCTTTTGGAGGACCTGTTTGGGGGGGGGGGGTGTTGAACTGTAAAACTCTTGCTGTGTGGGTGTGTGTGTGTGTGATGAATGGGGCAGCACAGGGTGATAGTCCCCTTTGGGTAGGCAATAGAATTTAAAATTATTACCATCAAAGTACAAATTAGAACTGTAGGCACTGTTCATGCTCTTCTCTTCTGTACATTTGGTTTATGCATGTGGAAATTCTACTTGTGCAAAGCTGCATATACAAATAGTTCTTGACTTACAAAGTTCATTTAGTGATAGTTTGAAATTACAATGGCACTGAAAAAAGTGACCATTTTTCACACTTATGACCATTGCATTATCCACATAGTCACCTGATTTACATTTCGATGCTTGACAACTGGTTCATATTTATGATGGTGGCAGTGTCGGGTCATGTGATCACCTTTTGCAACCCTCTGACAAGCAAAGACAATGGGGAAGCCAGACTCACTTAACAACCATGCTACTAATTTAACAAATTCAGTGATTCACTTAACAAATGTGGCAAGTAAAATTATAAAATGAGGCCTCCCACTTCACATAAACCCTTTTCATAAAATAGTAGCTGTATAAGAGGATCTATTAACATCTGAGATTCCACAGTAACCTATGCTTTCCTAAAAGTTGGATGTGGCCTCCTAAACAACTCCCTCTCCAAAATTGCCACCAAATTCCAATGTATAATGTGGCAGAAGAGGAAAGTATTAAATTCATGGAAAACTAGATCAAATGGGCTAGATTGGGAACTTGAAGAAACATTCTGAAAAGATGCAAAGGGAAATCTCTTCATTATTGTCAAGAAAACTATATGGATAGATCCATGTAGTCATAAAGAGTTGTAAGTTTAAAGAGACTTTATGAACCATCCATATATTCATCAGCAATCAAACCGAAGGATATTTTTATACTTTTTATAATATAAGTTTCATAAGTATAAATTACATTTCATTTTTGTTCTTGCTCCAGCAATTACCTTCTTCTGACCCTTTGAATATGGCTTTTCAAAGTGATGATCTTTTGAGGTATAGGATGGAATCTCCATATTATGAGGAATGTGTTGGGATTTCAATTTGCATACAAACTTATTTCCTCTTTAAGGACAGTCTTTGATGTAAGATCTAAAATGCATTAAAGTATAAACCAAAGAATGCACAGCCATAGCAACCCTGAACCACTGAGATTCCAGACACATAGGAGAAAATGGTGAAGTACATTTGTTAGTATTAAGCCTGGTACAGACTAGTTTCCTTCATTAATTACTTGAGAATTGCTTTTTCTCAAAAGTTACACAAAATGCTCAAATATATGAGGTTGCCATGAATAAAAGGACAGACTTTCCATATTGGGCATTAAGGGTTTAGCACCATCATTAATTTAGCTCCTATACTGTCTGCCTAAAGAGCATTATAGAAGTACAGAGATAACACTATGATTTGTGGAATCTGCTAGCAGAGCTATTGGAACCCATTCAAAGTATCTGTGCTTTATATAACAGATTTTCAGACACATCCATATCATTCTCTATACCTGGGTAATTCTAAGTACTGTAAATCTATTTGCTGTATAGGAGGGATTCCCCTTCAAGGATCACTGCCTTGTCGCGGTGAAGGGGCTTGCGTAGCTCGGAAAGCTATGAGCTATGCCGTGCAGGGCCACCCAAGATGGACAGGTCATAGCAGAGAGCTCTGACAAAAGGTGATCCAC
>JANHJO010001340.1:149395-160228 GCA_032468235.1 Pseudoxyrhopus heterurus | reverse complement strand
AGAGAGAGAGAGATCTGGTTCTTTTGGCCTGTTCTTCCCCCTCCTTTTTTCTCTGTCACTTGTCCTTTATTTTAGCTAACTGAATTTAGGTGCCAAAAAATGCCTTTGGAGACTTAAACAGCTTATTACTATAGCCCCGTAAACAGCCAACTGTTCTGCCCTGGGTACGTATTCAAGCTTTATATTACTGGCAGCTTGGGACACTTAACCCTGTTGTCCTGGCAGGAATCTGCTGAGTTTTATTTCACTGCCCATTAGTTGAATTATAGCCAAGGGAGAACATTCATGACTGCTGAAGGCTGAATGCATTTTAGTCATGGAAGGGCTCAGCTGGAGCAGCTTGTTAGTATCTGTCCACCACTAACTGACTTCAGCCTGCTTTGTTCTAACAAAGGATTTTAGGTTCCCTTTTGACAGAGATCTTCCCCCAAAGCAAAGACGAGTACCATTTGTTTTCCATGTTTGATAGTCAGAGTTTCTAAAAGCTGTAATAACAACTTGTCTTGAATGGAAGCAGCTCTCCCAAGGGCCTCTCTTCATATCTGTGCCCTACAGAGTCCCAATGAAACATAAAGATCAAAAATTGTAAGGGCTCCTTTCACAATTAAGCCAGAAACAGAATTTAGACCTAATAAGGTAGTCCTCAACTTACGACCACAGTTGACAAGCCCAAAATTTATATTGTTAAGTGAGAAATTTGTTAAGCGAGTTTACCCCATTTTACGACTTTTCTTGCCACATTTGTTAAGTGAATCACTGCAGTTGTTAAATTAGTTAATAGGTTGTTGAGTGAATCTGGTCTCCCCATTGAATTTGCTTGTCAGAAGATCGCAAAAGGGGATCACATGACCCTGGGAAACTGCAACCATCATAAATACGAGTCCATTGCCAAGCATCTGAATTTTATTCACATGACCATGGGGATCCTGCAATGGTCATCAGTATGAAAAATGGTCATAAGTCCCTTTTTTTCAGTGCCATTGTAACTTCAAATGGTCAATACATGAACTGTTGTAAGTCGAGGACTATCTGTATTAACTTGCCAGCATGAAAGGATTTCCTAGATCTATTTTTTACTTTCCTTTTCAGATCCTGTAATGTAGAATCTAATATTTGCTACTTCCCTCACTAAAGATTATACCACCTACAAGAAAATCTGGGCTTGCTTTTACAAAAAACATCACTTCTAGTTTTGGAAGCTATTGTAAATTATGGACAGATGTATTTACTGTGTGTCTTGTTTTAAATTTTTAGTCTTTTAAAAATACTGCGTTACTTTACAAAACATCTCTCTGTCTTCATCAATGAATTTGGATTTCTGTAGCTCAATGCATAGCACGGGGGCACAAAAGAAATCTGCCAGCCCTGAAAGTAAGCATTGTTCCCAACATTTATGGAACTAAAACTCCCCTGAACATTAACTGGAAGGAACTGTGGCTGTGCCATACACATATTATTATCTAGGGATTTTTATATTTCAGGCGGTATTACAGTAGATAGTCCTATTAGGTAGGAGAAGGCAATAGATATTGAAATATGTATAGTAGTCAGTTTCATAGAATCTAATGTTTCCACTCATGGCTTATCTTCAACTGCCCTGGTGTGGTTATCCTATGTACTTATGAAAGGGAGATGTATCACTTAGATTTCCACTTCAGATAGTAAAATATCTCAGACTGGACCTTCTCTTCAGTTTAGACCAGACTCTGGAGGGACATCAGCATTATTTAAAACTGATCAGGGTACATTTGCCTAACATTCCAACTTGGAACTCATTCATTAATTCATTCATTCATTCATTCATTCATTCATTCATTCATTCATTCCTCTTCATCCCTCTTACTCAACCCCCCCCCCAAACAATGTATTAAATATAGCCTACACAGTTAAGGAGATTTTACTATGTTTATCATATTCAACTCCTTTCAAGAATAAACCCAGGAGGGGCTTTAAGAGGCTCTATAAAATGCAAGATAATTTATTTTGAATTGGGAATATTTATTGTACATAAACATACTGCTTAAAAAGAATAGTTCTTAGGATGACAGAATATGAAATCAAGAATAAAGTATAAGAAAAATGAATCTGGACAGGGAAAAAAAAGAAAACCAAAATGTAAAATATTATTCAGCAAAATGGAGGGGGAAAACCCGCCTAGTATGATACTAGTTCAGATAGAAACAATCATTTTACTGCTTGAGGCAAAGGATCAGATATATTCTACTCCTTCTCCTTTCCAATCCAATAGGATTCACCATTGAATCTAAGCACCTGCAAACACTTCCCATCCCTAGGAAATCTCTCATAGGATGCTCCAGTATCTTATCACCCCAAATTGTCTACTTACACTCTGAGATAACCGTCTAATTTGGTTTAATAGCCTTGATAAGATTTGAGAAATGTCTTTCATTGTTCAGACAAAGAAAACGTCATTCACTCATGCCATCAATTCTTTGGAATATGAACTCTGGTCAAGGAGAAAAAAATTGCCAAATTGAGCTAGATAGGATACCGAATCATTTCCCCCCCCACTGTATCAAGAGGGTTAGAGATTTACAAGAAAAAGCATCTTCAGTATAGTTGACGTTTTGCAGCTTTGAAGCTCAGGTAAAAAAAAGATTTATGACACCAGAACTAAGAGAGGAAAGAAGGGATCCAGCCAGAGCTGACACAATCACATTTGACAAGCCACCTCGGGCTAGGCTGGGATACCAAGAAAACTTTGACACTCTGAAAAATGCACAATGGATTAAGATGTCTTTCTGCTACTTTGCACCACTGGGTCTTGTTTTGCCTGTAGTGCCTCAATTTACAATGTGAAAAATGTAATGTAAATCTTGTCCCATTGCTAACCTGGCACAAGTCTCACCTGCTGTTATATTCCGACTTTTGTTTTCATGATTTGTCTGATTTTAATTTGCACCAAGGGCAAGAAAATAAAACATAATGGCTTGTATGACAGGCATTTCCATGCCTTTTTCATATTGATGGAATTCAAGATTGCAGTAGCACCCTCCACCCTCTCTCTCCAACGATGAAGAGCCTATTAACTAGCTGAAGTTTTTCATATGCTTTACCACCAAGCTCTATATTGATCAATTTTTGATTAAGTACTAGAATACTTGGCACTCCAAGCATAAGGTTAGCAGAAGATGATTTTCTGGAGAGAATATTTGATGGCCCTTTGGCAACATTTTAAATGTGCCTTTGGACAATAGTATGGACTTATGCACGTCATTGCCTATCTTTTTCTGCCCTGGAGAAAGCAAGTCTTTGAGCTGAATTATCACAAAGAAATCAATAACAGATCAAATTGCTATGAAATTATAATTGCTTTAATGATCTGCTGAATGGAAAACATAGAGGAAAACAGCCCACCTATATACCCATCCCACACCTCATATTAGCTCTATCTTTCCCTGGAGGGAGAATTAAAGCCTTATAATTATGCATCATTCAGTTTTATGTTATTTATCTTTTTTATGTTTGCCTTGCTTATTTTTTTTTTGCTTACATTGATTCACATGTCAGTAACGTAGAATTCTGAGTTCTAAAACGCTTTATGGTTTATCAAAGGAAAAAGCCATGGTCTTGAATTTTAAGCCTACCATAAGTACCTGCCATTTTGATTTAAATATACTAACAGGAAATAAACGAAAAGATTCATAAGCCTTCATAAATCACTTAAAATGAGTTATCAGTTGCTACATCTTAAACCACTTAGAGTATAATGTGTCTGACTCTCATTAGAATTGATATTTTGAGGTGCTTATATAAAAATCCAATATAAAACAACCACAATGCAACATGTTCTACAACATCTGCAATTATTTCAAATTCAAAATTGGCAGAAGAGTATAAGTATGGAGAATTCAGCTATGATAAGATACTTTTTCAACATGTAAAATACAGGTAGACTTCGACTTACAACAGTTCATTTAGTGACTGTTTGAAGATACAACAGCACTGAAAAAAGTGACTTATGACCATTTTTCATACTCACCACCACTGCAGCATTCTCATGATCGTGTGATCAAAATTCAGCTACTTGGCAATTGACTCATATTTAAATGATTTATGAGGGCTGCAGTATCCTGGGGTCATGTAATCACCTTTTGTAACCTTCTGACAAGCAAATTTAAGAGGGAAGCATATTCATTTAACAATCCTATTACTAACCTAACAATTGCAGTGATTCACTTAACAACTGTGGCAAGAAATGTCATAAAATGGGACAAAACTCACTTAACAAGTGTCTCACTAAGCAACAAAAATTTTGGGGTCAGTTCCAGTCATACGTTGAAGACTACCTGTATATGAAAATTAATAATAAAAAAGGAAACTCCCAGTCTTCCTCTTTAATAAATCATATCTGAACAGAACGGTTCAGGATCCAATGTAGAAGCTTCCACCCAGGGGAATAAATAGTTATGGACTGATTTTGACATTCTATTTATTATGCAGAATAATAACATAAGATTAGTGTTCCCTTGACTGGACTGTAATTTAGAACAGGCAATAATGATATATTCTCAGTGGTGGGATTTTAGATAATTTTCAAGGCTGTGGGCAGAATATATGCAGAGAGAAGCACAATCACCTGCTTATTCATCATTTGCCTCTCCCAGTCCAATAAATTGTTCAGGATTGGCCCAAGGATAAAGGAAGTGCTATTGTCTCTTGTGGTAGCCTAACCTAAATGAAATATTTCTTTTCCTGAAAAATGCTTCTATCTTTTCCTCTTTCATTCATAGAAATGTTGGAATTCTTTGAATTTCATGTGACGATGTTTGGAGTAAGTCTCAATGATGGGATTCAGCCAGTTCACACCAGTTCAGGTGAAGCGGTTGTTAATTTATCCACCCACCCCCGCTATCAAAGTGGATCCTGGGCGCTGTGCTGCGATGGAGAAATGGACAACAGAGTGACTGGTGTGAAGGAAGGAGAAGGCTCTTTCTTCTCCCTGCTCCTCCTTTTCCCCTCATGTCAGCCACTCCATTGCCCATTTCTCCATTGCAGCGCAGTACAGAGCCCAGGATCCACTTTGATAGCACTCGCGGGGTGGTGGTGGTGTAATTTAACAACCAGTTCACCCAGGATCAGGTTGTCCATCACGTGGCTGGAGGCTCATCCCTCATGTGCAGTGGAGCTGGAGGACGGGGATGGACCACGCCTCCCACGACAGCCAACCTGACCCTGGGCGAACTGGTTGTTAAATTATTTGAATCCCACCACTGGTAAGGCTGATAATATTTTCTGCTAGATATTACTTTATCACTTCTAGTCTAAAAACATCATTATAGAAGCAGTTTCTTCCTTAAGACTTACTTGGGATTGAATTAAAGCACGGGAACCAGATTTATCAGTGAAGATTATCAGTGAAAGGCAGAACATTCACATGCATCCTTTGGGCCTTTTATAATCATGATCGCTGCAGGAATAATATAATTTACCAATGAGAATTTCACATAACATTTCTTCTTATTTAAAAACAAAAAGCAAAAGCAATTTCTTTCCACCACATTACTAACATAAATATCATTTGTTGTTCACTATCCTAAGCCTCAAGGGATTTGAGCAGTCTACAAATATTTTAAAGTAAATAAAAATATACCGTGCTATAGAAAAAGAATTTCAGAGAAACAAATCACCTTACTTTTGCTGACATAGACTTAATGAGTTTAGTTCTATCAAAATAGAACTGAGAGGAAGCAGGGATGGTTCTCTTCCATAAGAAAGATTTTAACCACAATTTGCCTTAGATAGCATAGCAATAGCATTTAGATTTATATATTGCTTCACAGTGCTTTGCAGCACCCTCTAAGGAGTTTACAGAGTCAGTATATTGCCCCCAACAATTTGGGTTTTCATTTTACCAACCTCAGAAGGATGGAAGGCTGAGTCAACCTTGAGCTGCTCAAGATCGAACTCCTGACAGTGGGCAGAGTCAGACTGCAATAGTGAATTCTAACCACTGTGCCACCACAGCTCAGTAACAAGCATTGCATTTGCTATTTAATTCCACTATGCTATTTTTTAACTTATGATAACATTTCCAGAAGCTTTTGGTAGGTTTATTTTTCTACACAAAAATCACCTTTCTTTTCACCCCTTCTTACTTTATATCTAATTTGGTCAACCATCTCAAGATTTTTGAGAGCAATGGCTCGGCATTAAAACACAATTTTGTATGCCAATTTCACAAATTCAATCTTCAGCTATGTCCATAGAGGAGGTCTGGAAGACTTTTTTCCCCCTGGAGCTGTGCTGCCAGACAATGTCTGATGGTATTGGACAAAATGGACTAATGCCTTTATAAGGCATTTTCTATGTCCTACGGCTTGATCTTGATGAAAGATGTACTGAAGCTAATTGTTTCAAATTATTATGTTAATTATAATTAAGAGTAACTCTTAATACTTTGCATGGATTCTGTTCAGTATCAGTTCTGCCATACTGACTTTTTAGGCTTCCATTAAATTTAATTGCCTAATTAAAATGGATGTTCCACTGATAGTCTGTTTCTCCAAGATAGCTTCAGCAGCTATCTTAGGTCTTCCAACATCTGCTTTAAATTCAGATATGTTCACATTGTAGTTCTCAATTCTTAAATGATGACATTTTATCCTCTTACCAGTTATATATTATTCCTGCCAGTAATGAGGAAGAACAAGCTTGCCAGTCCCTCATGGCATGCCACAAAACCCAGTGATCAGAGGCAGCAGACATCTCACCCCTCCCTCAAACTGAGTCCATTTTCATTGTTTGGCTCAGAAGAGATCAAGCTTGCCAATGTGCCCTGCCCAGCTTGGCACCCCACAGAGGGAGAAGAAAATCCTTCCCAGAATGGGCCAAGTTTATCAAGTTCTGTCAGCCTTCATGGTACCCTAAAAGCAGTGAGATTTCTATATGCACAAATATGGAAGGATTTATAGATATATACATTTGAGAAAAGGCTGATTAAGTGGATGGAGTTGGTGGAAATGGTGAAACTGACAACTTTGATTAAAGAAGAGACTGACTAATTTTTAATTTTCTATTTGGAAACCACTTTGGACTTGTGAGAAACTGAGAGAAATAAACATTTGATATTGGGATTTGATGAGTAGAATTATATAGGATTATAGAAATGATGTAGACTATTGTTAATTTTAGAGTAAGAGTTTGATGTTTTTATCTCTATCTCTATCTAAGAAAGGCAAAAGTCATTCTTATTCTTTATTTTTTTTCACTTTCATCTTGCTTTATGTCTATTTTTTCCTTCTTTTCAATTCTTTTTCTTCTTGCCGTTTACTTTTTATTTTGTTAATTAAATAAACTTTTATAATAAAAACACTGTCAGTGAGGCACTTCCCTCAGGCATTATCTAAATAAATAACAATCGGTGGCTTGATTACCCCAAGTCAACATTAAACACATTAAAGAAATGAATTAAATAATAAAATTAGGAAAACACCATATAATGGCAGAAAACTGTCACTGACTACATGCACAAAGAATCATGGCCTGCTGAGATCTTTGATGACCTCTTCTCATGTAATAGGACTTGAAATTAGATGAAAATAATTCTGTATTGTGAACTGCCTCTATTATAATAACAAAAAGTTTTCCCACTAACTATTATATCCTTCAGAAATGAACTGAATCAGAAGCTAGAAGGCTTCATTTCAGAGATAAACGAATCTTGTAGAGAAACTCAAATTACTTCCCTAACTGTACAATGAGCAGAAGCTACCATACAATGCTGTATGGGAGAAAATGGATTTTATTGTCACCAAAGAGGGCATTTAGATGCAGAGAAGGTTGATGTAGGAATTTTATTAAGATATTCATAATGTCAGGATGGCCAAGAAAGTTATATTTGGTACATTTTTGTTAGGTCTACATCTCATTCCTTCCTCATGCATTTCTTCCAGAGTTCGCTTTACAAGATTCTTCAAATGTTATGTCTATACTCGACCAGCAACAGAGACCTATTGTGCTGGAACCTGCTGAGGGAGAAGGAGAAAGAGGAGATGTCGTTTGCCAGCCTTGCTTTACCTATTGTTACTAGCAGTTAAGTAAACCCTCAATTACATGAACCATTGGCTTTTTAAGACAATTGTTCTGTAAATCACAATTTTATTGCACCGCCACTTGCAACTTACAAGTTCAAATTGCTTTTGAAATAGTTCATCTGGTTTAAGAACTCTATTTGTAATATGCCAGATTAAAGTATTAAAAATATCCATACTTTAAAAAACAAAACACAAAACCCTACAATTTTTAAATTAAATTTGTCTTCAAGGGTGTAAAAATGTCCTGCAAATAAGTGTGGTGATATTCTACTTCTATCTCAGAATCTTCCAAATGTACCTTGAAATCCTTAATGAAGGAAATACAATACTAGAACTATTGCTAAAAAGGGAGCCAGGCTCTGCCATGACATCAGAGGGATTGTAGAAACAAATTAAAGTAAAAGTCAGAAAAATGTAAAGAATGTAAAAACTCCAGCATCATATAATATCCAAAATTTGTACAAAGAAAACCTGAGGATTTGTCCTTTCCAATAAAAATGTATTAATACTTCACAAACTGCTTAAAAGAATTTAAGGGCATTAGCACAGGAAACCTCTACGTAAATATATTAATCTTAAAATAATATTTATTTTTTCATTTATTGGGCAGAAAGGAGGAAATTTTGTGTGTGGGGTGTTTGAAATGTTCTAATCTTAAAACAATTGGAAAGCAAGGAAATGTAAACTCCATCAAAACGTGAACAAAATTTAATTGAAATAAAATGGGATTAGGGCTCTTTCCTTTCTTCTTGAGACTTACTGCTCATGATTACGGACAAGATGCAGATTATTTCTGCGGCTTAACCAGCCTATTTATCTGTGGCAGTTGGAATGGGGAAAAATAAGACGACTTCCTTTCTGTGTTAAAAAAATGTCTTAAGGACAGGGACTCACAGACTGATAATACCATAATTTTGTGGTACCTGAAGGAATGATTGAGAGATGGAAATATGAAGGATGTACCTGTATACCTATCTACTAATGCTACAAGTGTGGAATAAAACTAATGCTGCCAACCCAATTGACAATATCCATTGACAAGACTGGTTGGACACAATGGCATCTGTATAGCAATCCATGCTTTAGTCTATAATTGGGACCCTGAGGCTTATCTTGATGCATATTAAAAGAAGTCCTTTGCGCATATGGAGTGGGTTTTTTTAAATGAATGCTCTGGAGTCCCATGTGGCTAGCAGGCATGATCCTTTGTCTTCGTGCTTTTGGTGTAAGTGTAGAAAATAAGGAAGAGGAGAGGTGTGATACCAAGGTTCTATACAGATTGCAGAAAAAAGGAAGAAAAGTGAAAGTAAAAGTTATTTTGCATGATTGAGGTCTTTGGGTTGAGCGTAAGGCTAATTTGAAATCTAGACAAGGACTGGGCAATTTGACATACCATTTATAACCCCCAGTAACTCTCCAGAGTAGGCAAGACTTCTTCTGCTTTGTCACAAATTGCAGGAGAACTACAACAAACCCAATTCCCATTCTCAAACTTACCCAAAATATTGTGAAATTGGAGCTGCGGTGGCGCAGTGGTTAGAATGCAGTACTGCAGACTACTCTGCAGACTTGCCGATCAGCAGTTTGGCCGATCGAATCCCACCAGGCTCCAGGTAGACTCAGCTTTCCATTCTTTTGAGGTCAGTAAAATGAGAACCCAGATTGTTGGGGGCAATATGCTGATTCTGTAAACCGCTTAGACAGAGTTGTAAAGCACTGATAAGCGGTATATAAATCTAATGCTATTACTATAAATTGCACTGGTCTGGAGCTGGTCCCAAACCAGCCATAACCCTCCTCTGGAGATGCCCTTAGGACTTCAAGCTTGATGCTTAAACTACCATGAAACACATATTGACAGAGTTTTGCTATGACTCTGCTTTTATGTGAATACCAATGTATTTTCTATCATCTTACTGTATTTGGGAAACATAATCCTTGGATTCTTTTTTAGCTTTTTTTTTTACAATGATTTTCATGTAAAGAAGAATAAAGACTCCAGGCTTCAAATGTTTGCTCACTCATAAAAAAAGGAAAGTATAAAAAGGTCTAATGTCTTTTATAATAAGGAACTCTTGAAAGCACACATAGCAGAATTATTCTAAGCAGTTACCAATGGCTAAATCCTTTATCTTCAACTTTCCTCCAATTTACATAAAAGTAATGAAGTCTTAGATGGTCAGAGAGAAATGAATTATCCTGAAGTGCTAAATTCACCCTTGTTAAACTCTAGGGGCACTTACTATTATAGAACTGATCAGATTCCCTTGTCCTGATTGAAGAATGCATTTATTCTAGCTTCTCATTAAATAGTACAGACTTTAACAACAACACTCAGAAATAAGCATTTTATGTTCCTTCTGTAGTGCCAATGTACTATTTAGATTTTCTATTGCACATTTCCACCAATTAATGTCGAAAAAATTATATAATAGCAGAATTGGTATATTTTCCCCCAACAGTCTGGGTCCTCATTTTACCCACCTTGGAAGGATGGAAGGCTGAGTCAACCTTGAGCTGGTGAGAATCGAACTGCCAAATTGTAGGCAGCCAGCAGTCAGCAGAGGTAGCCTGAAGTACTGCATTCTAACCACTATGCCACCACGGCTCTTAATAATTCTGAAATTCTTGTATCATGTTGAATAAGCATGCTGCAAATTTCCAGTCATATCTCATCTTTCATTTTAGCACTTGGGTGGAAATGAGAGATAGAATTTGGGACTGTAATCCAATATGATGTTGGATTACAATCCAGTGATGGGATTCAACCGGAACG
>JANHJO010001340.1:109313-122750 GCA_032468235.1 Pseudoxyrhopus heterurus | reverse complement strand
ATATGCTGACATTGTAAACCGCTTAGAGAGGGTTGCAAGCCCTGATAGGCATTATATAAATACAGTGCTATTGCTATGTCTCTTATTTCTTTACTGCTGAATTGTGAGGTCCTAAAAATTATTCTTTTCCTATGTTTAGTGTCAGTAGAGAAGGTAAATATGCCCAAAGAGAGGATGTAGGAGAAACCGAGAAAGAGGGGAAAATACATATATAGCCAAATTTAACTTTCCAAGGAGGCATTAATAAAGGTTTAAGGAAGGATTAAATGAAGCAAAAATGAGATGTCATCAAAGTACCACTGAAACCAATTAATTGTAAATTAAATTAAATTAATTGTACAAATACTCCAGCCAATCTAAAGGAAAATATTCCACTGATACCATATTATTTATCCTGCCATCATCTTTTTTGTCCCCATGCCAACCAGACTGATTATCTGGAAAGAAGCAGGAAGAGGGAATGATACCAAAGCTGATGAAATAATTTTAATTTACATGATAATTTCCCTCTACTGTGTTTAATTCTCTGAGGATAACATAACAAGTACACACACACACACAGTTTGTGTCTGAGTGTCCCATTCTTGAATAAGGTTCACTATTCTAATTGAAATTAAATTATATGCTTATATTATCATTGATAAGTACTGTATATACCCTTATGTTCATAAAAACATTAACCCATACTTACACACATGCCCATACGTTAGAGTTCATATGCAAAGAACTGTCACCTTTTCCATTTAACATAAAGATGACAGGACTGCTGAAGGAACCGTCCGAGAGAATAACTATAACTATTCTTTTTAAATGTCTATGCATATACATGGCATACGGCTCAATTAAGTTGTCAAGCTAACCTTTACATTTTCAAACCAGCAGAGTAGTAGACTGGAGCCAGTAAAACTGAATCTTTCCTATAGGCATTCATCTTGCTTCCAGGAAATGGCCTCTGGTCTCAGCAAGTGCACAGGGATTTCCCAAAACACTGCTCCGGACATCAGAAGAAGCATTTCCAAATTTTCCATCAGATTTGTGGGGAGAAAAAAAAATGGACTACTTCTCCTGATTTCATTTGGACAGGTGAAATTATTTTGTCAATTTCTTAGTTCCAGGACTCCTGCTTTGTAGCGACAGTAGCAATGCTACTGGAAAAAAAAAAGTTCTCAAAGGATTCCCCTTATGGTATCATCACTTGGGAAGTCAGAAAGACTGCAAATCATTGAAAGCACAATGATGCATAATTTTCAATGACACATACTTCTCAACCATTTCATAACTAAGTACATTAAGAGCACTTGGATGTTTTTACCAAACTACTATTCTGAAAGCAAATTCTCTTAATCAAATAGAGATATTAGAAATTGGTAGAAAAATGATAGAATTTGTTTCTGTGAAATCTCTGTACTGCCAGAGATGTCAAAGGGAGCACATTATAAAAACAGCATTGTGCCACTGTGACAAAATTTCTGTCCCTTTCATATTTGTATGGTATCACACACACACACACGTATGAAAGGGACAGAGCTCATGTCATAACTGTGTGGTTTTGTTAAGAGAGAACTCAATCCAAATATTTTGCCTGAGAGAAAGAGGGTGAAGACAGCCCCATCCTAATAGACTTTCAGAATATATGGTGAATAATATAGCAGAATGCTTCATCTGGAAAGATTCATCTGGAATGCTTCATCTGGAAAGATTCATCTGGAATGCTTCATCTGGAAAGTCTATAGGTGTGGAAACAATAAAAAACTGAGCTTGGAAGAATCACTACATGTCATTCTTGGCTTTTGGGTCTGATATCTTCAGAATATTGAAGGCCACTATTATCTCACGTGATGAAGTCCTAGCCAGGTAATCAAAGCAGATTTTCATTATAAAGAATATACATCATCTTACTCAGATGTTAGATGATAGTTATTTCATCTTCTATATACCAATGTATTAATCAACCTATTTTTTCACAACTGATGAAAGTCATTAACTCAAGCAAAGATGATACTACACACACACACACACACACACACTATTTAAATTGTGATTAGCCAAAGTTTATATTCCTGTGGAGGAATTGTATAACAGTAGGTTCCTCTCAGACTGATCACAACTAGGGATGTCATTGTTTGGATGCTAAGGGTGCTAACAAGACATGCTTTCAGAAGCTTTTTCACATGTTCATTCCTGGGATATTGAACGTCTGAACAGATCTAAGGAAACTGCAAACACTCTCCTCCAAAAATTACCATTCAGTTACTTGAACATGTTTCATAAAAGCACTGCCTGGCACAATATGCTGTTAAAACAGTTTTCCTGAGTTTCTTCAGATAACTAGACTTCAATTCCCATATGCTTGCTGGGGAATTCTGGGAGTTGAGGTCCGCTTATGTGGAAGCTGCCTATTCTTAATATTTTACAGGTTCTCTGCAACCATTGCCTATGAGAATAAAATCAAGATTAGCTTTGTTATCATGTTCATTTTTTAAAATAATAACAGTGTGAATTGAATCTTATTCCAGTCATCAGATCAGTTCAGTGATCAGATCAAAACAGATATAACCAATCTAATAACCTTCTGGAATTGTATATGCAAGAAGAAGGAACTAATGAACCAGAGTCTGCCTTTTCTGTTGGGGCACCTGTCCTATGGAACAACTTAGTCCCACTCCCTACAAAATTAGGATGACTCTGACCATTCTGGCCTTGAAGATCCTGGCCTTGTGCCAACCACTGGAACCAGAGTAATAAATGAATCCTTCGGTAATGATTTGATATGGAATGATTAAGGGTTGCTTTGATAGTGATATGTCTTTGTTCTCCATATTAGCTTGGTATTGGCTTTAATTTTATGTGGCTCACCCAGATTTGAAGTTTGAGAGTTTGACAGCCATACAAATTGAGTACACAAATAAATAGCATTCTGAAAAAAACATATATAGGATGATACTAGTCTAATGTGTTAATATATATTTTACTTGTGCTATATAATAATAGCAGGCTTACTATCTTTCATGAAGCTATGTTAGTTCTTGATAATAATTGTTATTGACAAGAATCTTTATCCCCTGTGATTATTATTTTTTGGGGGGGGAGGTTGTAGAAAACAAAATATGTTATCAAAGAATTCAGATACATGAAAGATGGTTATGAAAGGAAGGTTCTCTTTTTTTGAGTGGGGGTATTAGACCTTAGGGGGAAAAACCTGTGGAAGTGGTGGTAGAGCATGTCTCTTCCATATCATCTGATCATAAAAATAATTAATTTTTAGTTATTTAATTTCTTAAAAAAGAAACAGTTTTACATGGAGAGTCTTTTGCTCTAAACAGTGATAGCGAACCTTTTTGGCACCGAGTGCCCAAACCGGTTCGCTTCGCACATGCTTTGCATGTGTGCACGCCAAACGCACTTCAACTGCAAGGAAACAGCTGAGGTGCAGCAATCCATGCTGCCGCGCCGATCAGCTGTGCTTCGGAACAATGAAATGAAGGTCAGAATAGTGCAGGAGCAGGTGGGCGGGCCCAACTGATGAACCAGAAGTAACTCAGAAGAGGATTTGGCGATGGCACACGTGCCCACAGGAGAAGGTTCTGTGTACCACCTCTGGCACGTGTGCCATAGGTTCACCAACACTGCTCTAAAGTGTAATTTTTTTTTAAAAAAATTCTTTTTTAGTTTAACACCTGTCATAAAAGGAAAAAAAAATAGTAAGTAGGGAAGAGGAAAACATGAAAATGCAGGAACCAGAACACAAATTTCAATAGCAAAGTCCATAATGGCCAGCTAGAATGGAAACAGAAGGAAAGGGCCCAATGAAATTTATCTCACAACCAAAGGATTAAAACAGCCCTGGATCCTAATCAGAAGATTTGCCTATTTAATGAAAATATTTTTCTTCTACTGTTTATCTATATACTTTTGCAAATATCAACTGACATTGCAGCAGACAAGATCGGAGTCCTGACCTTAGATGATCTTGGAAACAAATAATCAGGATCAAATCTAGTTAATACATGAGTGGGAAATTTAGCTTCACTGAGAAATTGAAAAATATGTCCTGGGAAAAGGCAAGGGCAACTCTTTTCCTTATTACTACCAAGAAAAAAAAAGTTTTTTCCCCTTCTTTTTTATTCTTTTCCCTACCCAAACTTTCTTTCCCTTCCAGAAAGATTAAACAACTCTACAGTATCCCATCTCCCAGGTGGACTTATCTTTTTAGGGAGGGATAAATTGTTCCATTTTGCAGGACCAGAAATGAATTTATCGCAGAGTTTGAACTGGAGTTGATGGGCTTCCCAGGGCCGGCCATCTGTTTATGACGAGACATATCTGAGTCAGGCAGTGGAACTACTATACATTCTAATTTAGTGCTGTTATTACTCTGCCTTTTGATCTATAATGTTTTGGCCAGGTTTCATTTTCAACTGCATTTCAGAGCTAAGCATATGTATGCACCGCCGATTATTTGATTACTCAATCTTTTTCAGTGTGGGGAGGGAGGGCTCTAGAGAATTGGGCCAGGATAGCAAAGAATTTAATGTTCTGTGCCAGATGAGGCTAAGGGTGACGGAAGAGAGATTAAGGGATACTGAGGCTTCTAGGTAGGGCAAAAAGATGTTTAGTATTAAACAAATCTTGCAGGTCACTGAGATCTGAGGAGTGCAATTGAAAATTCTACATTAGTTGTATATCATTCCAAGGACAAGAAAGATATTCATCTTCCTTTCAAAGTATTAAGCCAAGGGCTGAGAGAGGCAGCCAGTATCCTTTGGAGATGGTGAACCTGTCACTGATTAAGTCCATAGAGAGTTGCTCTCATCTTTATGATCAAATTACCTCAAACCATTGATCTCCTCTGTCTTGTGTGTTTCCAGTGCCCTCTTCACTTGTCTTCTGTTACAAGGAAATACTTCAGAACAATTTATTGCTAGCTGCGATTTTTCTTCTTGTTGTCTAGATCAGTAGCAATTTCCTCTTCTTGTCTAACATCCTTTGCAAAACTAGCCTTGCCAATTTTCTCATCCCTCCCCCAGTCTATTATGGGCTGTGAACCCAAATGAATTTTGTGAAGCAGGCAAGATGAAAATACAATCTGAGCATCTCAGTTGTTAGAACAATATCATTTAGAACTGAACTTATTGAAGAAGGAGTATATTTGTTCTGTTTTCTTTTATATGTTGGAGGTTTGGTAATCACAGTAAAGCAGCCATTGTCAGCTTTTTCTTGCAGTTCCAGGAATGAGCAAATTTCAAATTTATGAATGGTATGATATTTGTTTGGCTTTTTTACTAGAGATCCAAGATTTGCAAATGGGAACCAGTAATCAGAGAAGACAGAAACCAGAAATGAGCAGGAATTCATTTTTGTTTACTGCAACATTTTTTAAGGGTACTGGAATAATTCAAGAGGAGGAGGAATTATCCTGTTGTGGATTAATGGGATCAGAGTAAATCTGAAGAAGCAAATTAATTGTTTCCTCCAATGCAAAAACTCTCAAGAAAATCCAATTTTTGAAAGTAGTATTTGTTTTATAGAAAAATTCTTGGTTTCTTGCCAGTTCAAAAGTTTGTTCTTTTATATTGTTTCAATAATTTGAAATGCCTCACTTGGAAGATGTTGAAGTGGGCTTTCCATTTCAGTGTCTAGGCTGCAATTTCTTCCAAAGCATCACACAGCTATTGCATTATTCTGGTAACAACAACCTATGAATTACTAAATCCGATTTCTGTGTCTTACAGAGAAAATGGGATGTTCTACTCATCCTGGACATACTGGCATGCATCCAACATGTATCCCTGATGACTTTTTCTAATTTCATAAAAAATGCTACAGAAAAGTCTCCCCATTGCCCCACAGATTAAAAGCATAGAGATATTATTGAATTTGAGTTGGAAACAGACATCCAATTTCTGAATCCATTTGGTCCCATTTTCCTATTCCTTTTTGACCAATTTTGCTTCAAAACCTAAAGGATATTACAATATATGGGCAGCTGTGGAGATATCAAAATAATGGAAAAATCTGTAACTTACAAAATAGCAATAACATCCATTAACATTTGACACAGTCCAGACACAGTGCCAAGAGAAGTTTGAAATGAAGATTCAAACGTGGTGGCACAAAAGAACAATCTCTTATTTGCCGTGGAAGGAAACATTTTCTGAAATATTGCACCTCTTATTGCAGATTTTTGTGGTGCCTCTTGCTCTCTGTGGCAAGATGGCAACCTACATGGTCATCAGGTTATCAGGAGGAGAAGGAAGAGCTAAAGACAATGTTCTTCCCTTTCCTTCCCAGAAAGAGCATGGCATCATCTGCTTCTTTAGAATAGCAGAGCTGAAGGAAAGCCTATAAACATCTATTGGTATGGTGGGCTGCTGGGTTTTGTACCCCTAATGGCTTAGGGCATGATTATGGAAGCAGCTGTGTCTCCCACTACAAAGTTGTGTAGATGGTAAGACTTGCAGGAAAGATTCTTTTGAAGACGATCCTTTTTTCAAAGACCCAGAATAAATTCTTTTCATCTGTCACTCTCAAGCTATAAGATGATCTCCCCGGGGAACTGCATTTGCCACCCCCTGCTTTAAATTCTAGGCCTTTAAATGTTAATGATTTTACAACAGTATTTGCATTGTGTTTTCTTTTCAAACATGGTACTTTTGTATTTTTGTTTGGTTTATGCTGCAAATCAATTTGAGACTTCAGATTTGAACAGAAAGTCAAGATAAACAAATTGAATAAATAAGATTAAATATTACTAACTGATATGCACATTCTTTAGGGTTTTTTTCTGCTTTGTTATGGATGTTGCATTAGTACCTGTTATTTGTCAGCCAACTGGAGTCTAATTTAATTGAAAGGTAAACGGCCTTTCCCCACTAACCCTGATACAAATAAAGCAGCATCTTTTTGCTTTTTTCAGGTTGTATCTATGTGACATCTTCATCTCATCCCCTAGAATGTGACAGGTTTTAGTTATTCTTATTTTCCTCCTTCCCCTGATACCATTCAAGTATATAACATGCATTAAGCTTTTTCACCATAATCTTGTATAAAAAAAGCCAAAACAGAGACAATGGAGGCAGGATAGCAATTGGCAACCAGAATAGCATTTGGAAACAACACATTTTATGCCAGGACCATTTTCTGTGGACAAAGACAGATAGGGAACTAAGCAGCAGGAAAGGACAAAAACACAAATCCTCCTCCTTTCCCCCCACCTCCTCCTTTTCTTCCTCCTTATTACCTTGATGTGATGGCAGGGCTTGTGTTCTCCTATAGTTTCCATTAGAGTTATGTGAGAAATTTAACCATATAGGTCAAGTCTCATTGGAGGAGTCAGCCACAGAGAACATCTCCCTTAAACAGTATGGAGAGATATAATTTACAGAAATACATATCAGATATGTAGTTGCCTAAGTTAACAAGGACTGTCCTAGGTGTTGGAGTAGGGCTACTGGAAGAAAAAATTGTTTACCCATCAAAAATATATGAAGACTGAAAACAGTCCCTAATTACAAATCAAATTCAACAAGAAGAGGATATCTGAAAAGAATGCCCAAGTTCTGGAAAGGACAAAATCCAGAATAAAAAATAACAGATCAGAGGCTAGCAGATCAATGTTGACTTGAATATAAAATACAGAATTGGAAGAACTGCAAAAAGTCTACCCAGGGCAAAGAAATCAAAGCCTTTCCTGAAGTAGCTTCATCTATAGAGACAAACCATGGGGAGTCAGCAATAGAGGAAGCCAGTATAGCTATTGAATTGTTTTCATTCCCAAACCAGGCACCCACTCCTATGCTTTCTTCTCAGGAAAAAAAAAACAAATCAACCTAACTAAAAAGCAAGAAGAATGGAAACAGAATAACTGAGAATCTAGAACCACACAAAAACAACAGAATAAAGTTGCCAGAATTTCCAAATAAACAGCACAAGTATTAAAATCTGCCAATACTGTAATGTCAAATATAAGCACCAGCTCACTGCAAGAACAAACTAATATATAGCATGGCTCCTGTTATAAATGAATGCCTTGGATGAAAATTCATTTTTTTAAAAAGCCAAACAGTGCACCTCCTAAATGGATGATCAGGTTGGAAAATGAAATCAACATATTAAGATCAAATCCAAGTGAACTGGAACAGATGAAAGAAAAGAAACTGAAGAATAAGAGGACAAAGAATATTGATCCAGAAATATCACCTAGAAAGAATCAAGGAAGAACTGATAATAACAATGCAACAAATAACTATAATCAAGTGTTTTAGCAGATACAAATTGAATTGCACACTCTAAACACTCCTATTTCAGTCAAATCAGAAATGTTTCTACCAATCCATCAATTAATGGACTGAGATGAACTATATCTGACAAAGAAAAAATAGTGCCATTCAATAGGCTGCAGCTATGGGATAACCTAAACACAAGAAGAATACATCTTGGATAAAGTCAGTAGTTAAGAATAAAAAAGAAGCTGAAATGAAAGAACATGTAACAATAGGAGAAATGAAGGAGAAAAAGGGAAGAAAAATCAAGAATTGGTCAGTGCCAGGTGAAAATAAACTGCATGATTTTTATTTTAAACATTTACTGGTCTATACCACTCATTGCCAAGTAGTTTAACAACATATTGCAAAGAGGTGAAATTGAAGATTGGTTAACACCTTGTAAAATTTTCTTTATAATGAAAAAACAAATAAAGGAGCCAATACTAGGCAATTGCAGGCCAATTACTTGCTTACCAATAACTTTCAAATTATTATTTGATGTAGTAGCAGATGCAGTCCAACAGCATTTAGTTGAAAACAAGCTCTTTCCACCTGAGCAGAAAAGCAACTGACCAAACAGCAGAGGAACAAAACATTACCTCATAATTGACAAGATTATTTTGGAAAACTGCAAGAGTAGGAAGACCAACTTGAATGAAGCTTAGATTGATTACAAGAAGGTATATGATTGGATAATCAAGTGCCTAGAAATAACAGGAATCTGTAGAAACACCAGGAGCACTGTGCAAAGATTGATGGCACAATGGGAGACAATTATTGGCCAACGATAATAGACCGGAGGGAGGAGGTTAATATCAGAGGAATCTTTCAAGGAGACTCACTGTCACCACTACTGTTTATTATTGTATTGATTCCTTTCTCAATACTGAACAAGTCAGGCCATGGCTATCAAACATCAAAAATATCTGCCAGGCTATCTCACCTTACTTTACTTAGATGTTCTGAAGCTAAATGGAACAACACCTCCTGAAATAGAATCACTACTTTGTATAGAAATATATGGCCAGGTGTGGTCCATAAGGTTGGGGTGAACCAGGTTTAGCTGTATTTCCTTTTCTTATCTCAATATCTCTATTGCTTTTGAACTCTTATTTCTTATTCACATCCTGCACTTTGCATAATGTTGTTTATCTAAAACAGAATACCCTGTGACAAGTATGTATGTATGTATGTATGTATGTATGTATGTATGTATGTATGTGAAACTGTATGAGATAGGACTTTATATCTCAACTGAAGGTGAAAATTAAAACAAGTAGATTACTGAATAATCAGGGTGACTACAAGCATAGTTACCATATGGAAGACTGTTAAAATTTACAAGTAGATTCAAAGTCATGTTTTCACACATTGAACAGATGCTGTTGTATAGTTATATAGTTCAAGGCAGTATGTGTAAAATTTTCTGCAATCATGCTTCGCTAAATAAACAGTTAGAAATTGTAGGCACTACCTTCCCTATATTTTCTTCTTTAAGAACATTTGGTAAATAAGATAATTTTTACAATTGCATTTAAACAATTGCATTAGTATATGCCTCCCTATCTCCTCCATTTTTAAAGGTTTTGTTAACATTAAATTTTGTATCAAAAATAAAGATTATTTATTTACCATTCTAATCATGTTATTTACCCAATGCTATGTAATATACCTCTTAGCAAAAACTTGCTGATCAAGAATGTTTTTCAGGAGAAATCTCTGAATGTAACATCATTCATACCAATGAGAGAGAAGATGTAGTTTTTACTCTGTGTAAGTTTATTGTTATCTGGCTTAATAATGGACAGTTTAAGGCCTAGGCCTGGAGCCCAGAGAGATTAAAGATCTGGCGGTTGACTAGAACAGTGGTCCGCCACCTTTGTGGCTTGGTTGAGGGGGAGAGGGGAGAGGAGAACTGGGCCACGTGAGCAGCAGCACACATGCATGTGTAGTTCGACTAGTTGAACTGTGCACACATGCGTATGCATGCCAGCCTATCATTCGGGTGAGATGAACCTGTATGTGCCGGCATACTGCTCGCACAAATTGACCTGCTCATGTGCATGCATGCTGGCCTACCGCTCATGTGGCCCGGTTGTGAATAGGCACTGCCTGGTAGAAGGTCACGGCCCAGAGCTTGGGGACCCGTGGACTAGAGTGAACATGGAGCGGCAAGGACTGAGACTGTGAGCAGGCTTTGATCAGCTGATTTGCAAGGTGAACATAGGGAAGTGCAAGTTGAAGCAGTGAATAGGTGCTGGCCAAAGGGAACCCCCGAAGTACCTGGTTGAATTCCACAGACCATCAATGGTCTGCAACCCATAGTTTAAGTATCACTGCTTCAAGAACAAGGCACTTTCTCTGTCTTATAACTTTCAGATACGAAGCATACTTAAGAAAAAAATGATATGTAGACTGAAACAAGAGCCAAAATATATTTCAATTTCCATCTATACTACTAGTCCTTTAAGGCATAAATGGCAGTTGCAATATTAAGCAGTATGACAAGATACTATTATCTTCCAGTAATTTATTTATTTATTTATTTATTTATTTATTTATTGTATTTATATGCCGCCCAACTCCCAATGAGTTCAGTGAGACAGTGAATAGGAAAAACAAGCAGGAATTTGACCAAGAAAATTGATGGAAAAATTTAAGTGGAAGTCTGTAATGAATGTTCCCACTAAGTCAACAGTTAAGAGCCAAGAAGGCCACAAGAAGAAATAAAACTCTTTTATTGATGCTACCTTAAGAAATGAAACTAAAGATTAACAGAGAGGACTTTACAGTGATGTTCTGCAATGTTTGTGGGATATTTGTGTTCTTACTCAACAGCAACCTGATATATGTTGGGTGCAAGGGCAAGCGTGTTGTGATGTCTGAAGAAAAAGCCCTCCTCTCAACCAAAGGAATAACTTTCTTGCCTGCAAAGATGACAAAATTAGGTTCAGTTCCACAACTTCTGCCAATAATTCTGAGAACTGATCAGGGTAAGAAACTTCACTGTCAAAGGCTATTACTATACATTTCATTTTATTATTAGACAAAATGTATTACAAAAGAAAGTAGAACATTGATTGATTGATTTAAAAATATAATCCAAGAAGAGCATCAAAGAGAGAAAGATATAGTGATTGAGGAAGACTGAAGGGTTGAATAGAAAGGAAAGTAGGATGTCCAAGTGTATTTACTGTGTGTGTGTATACACACTCTCTCTCTCTCTCACACACAGGTGCACAATTACCCACACATATATTACATGTATTTACCACTAATAAATGCTTGTCCATTGCTTATGTTGTTATAATACTGGATGAAATCCAACTATTATAATAGGCAATATTCCAATTAGATGGTATACAATTAGTTAGAACACTGGGTGATATCGAAATCATTGTAATATTTGTTTCTCAAAATCTGTACCAAAGAATCTCACAAATTTCTAGAGCAAATTTGGACAGGGCATAGGAATGGGGGCAGAGAGGAGGAAGAATTGCAGAAAATCAATCCCTTCTCTATTCCAGTAAAAAAAATTGCCTTCCTTTGATAGAGGAACTGCCCATATATCAATTTATAGTTTATTTATTCTAGGAACATGTGTTAGAGGGGGAAAATATATTCTTCTTGTAGTATAAGTATCACAACTTCAAACAAAAATAAAGCCAATCATATGTGTAATATTAATCAAGAATTAAAAAAACAACCTCATTCACTCTTGACTAATTTTTACATGGTTGAAGGTGTATGATGGCATTTTCGTAAACACAAATGACTTTAGTGCAGAATCCTTTCCTTCTATGGGCCAGGTAGAGGCAGTGATGTTAAGTAGGTAAAATTCTCTCATACGTGGGCATTTATTAGGCTTTTCTTCCCCCCCCCCCTTGCTCTTCACTCTTGAAACTGTTTAAAATTGTACTATATTTTCCTTGTGTTTCATCTGTTGTGTTTCAACTATCAAAGGAAGGTAAACCAGACTGCTGGCTTATTCAGTGGAGTGATCAGTTTGATGCCGAAGAATCCAAAGGAGAAGGTCAAGGAATCTAGGCATCCAACTTTTGGGCTACAGGCTGTCCACCTGCCTTTGTACTTATAGATAAAGCGTGGAATGTTAAATTTTGTATCTGCAGGTTGATGGAAGAATAGAATGTCTTCATCTTAGCTCCAGAAATGTGAACTCCAGAAATGTGAACAAATTTCATTAACACACTATTTTCAGCTCCCATGTCTGTAAATGTAGAGCTGATAAAGAGAATCAATTGTTTTGCTGTAATTGTGAAGTTGTCCCTGGGAAGAATTGCCATGCTACTAATGGATAATAACCCGGGTTAATGAAAGGCTTAATGAGGCTGTTTGTTGAGGGTCAGCAAATCTGCCCATGGCAGCTGATGTAAGGAAACAGACTGCCTTGCTTGAGGCTGTAAGTCTCAAGAGTTTCCAAAAGATAAACAAGCAAACATTTAAAGAAGAAAAGTCCATGACATCATTGCTTCTGAATAAACGTTGTGTCCTTTAGGGGGATTTATGAAGTATAATCCTGGTATGTACTTTTTCCCATTATCGGAACACATTTTCTGGCTAAATGGCACTATAATCCTGTTAGTAATATTACTGTCTGTTGCTATGGAAGTGGATCTGGTGATCCAAATTTAGTACAATAATTGCTTCTCTGATCCAATTTCAGAAGGAATGTGTGGTTTTGCATGGCTTTGATGGCTATATTGTGACACAAGACACTGTGAAAAACATTTAGAGATGCATAATTTTTGAATGGAAACAATGAGCTCTTCTTTGTGCAATAAGAGCATTTATTTTAACTTTGGTTCCTGTTCTGATGCCTAATACAGATAATGATAAATATGTGCATAAACAGCAAACAGAAAACGTATACTCTTGGGATCAGGAGCAATATGCCACCAAATATTAGACCAACTTTTCCAGTCTGTGATACCTTCCAAATATTTGGCTTTTAGTTCCACTGAATCATTCAGCCATGCTAGAGAGGAAGAAATCCAACTCTTTTGCCTTGTAATAGGTTGGAAAAACCTATACCTTACATTGAATAACTAGTTTTTCAAGTTATGATAGATGCTATTACCTATGCTGCAAATTCACTGGACTCTAGTAGTTGAAATGTGGGTCAGAAACTAATTTTAGAAAGAGAACCTTCTCT
>JANHJO010001340.1:98499-109213 GCA_032468235.1 Pseudoxyrhopus heterurus | reverse complement strand
TTACCGACCTCAGAAGGATGGAAGGCTGAGTCAACCTTGGAGCTGGTGGGATTCGATCAGCCAAACTGCTGATCTGCCGTACTGTGTTCTAACCACTTGAGCCACCACAGCTCCTTGAGCCACATCAGGCACTGGACCCAGCTGTTCCTCCTCTTCTTCATCAACCACCTCCAGACCTGGGGGTTGTTGCCTCTCCAACTGAGGGCTGATGGATGACCCAGGCTCTGCCTCTGTCTCTCTCTCTTTGCCAGCAATATTCGTCTTCTGCCTCAGAGCTCCCAAGTTTCCCTGATGCTGACCATGACTTCCACACCTTCTCCTCTGATTTGGCTGGTGGAGGGGCCGGCGGCCGACAGGCAACAACACACCAACTCAGATCAAATGCCCATATAAGAAAGTTAGATCTTCATTTTTTTAGCATAATGTTTTAAAACAATAGCAAAAAATTAGTTACAAAATTAAGTACACAGTAGTATTCTATATAAAAGAATTACATTTAATGGTTAAGGAATGCATCATTTCCCTTTACACAATGCAGAATCCAATAATGAAACAGTAATCCCAAATCCTTTCTACAATTGCTAGGATTCAAAATGATGTTCAAAATTACTGGCATCCTGATGAATTGTTCAGGATCATTTTTAAGGGGAAGAGAATTTCATGTTTGGTGGAAGGAGGATTACAATTCTTTCACACAGCACTTTTTTTTAAAAAATACTTCCTGTTGGAAGATGCTCACTGAACTGGATTAATGGACCAAGTGCAAAGAAGGCTGTCAAGAGACCTTGAAAAATATAGCATATCACATGTGCATGTGTAATCTATCACAGTGATGTCACCACACACAGCACAATTCACTGCCAGACTTTCAGAGAAGCATGAGAGATGCTACAGAAGCCATCAATCTGATTTTCATTGGATTCACAAGGAAGCCAGAGGAAGAAATAAATAAATAAATGAAAAAGAATCTGAACAGAGTTTCAGATGAAACAAGCTTTTTTTTAAAAAAAAAAAAATACATTACGCTAAAGTGCTGTTTAACTTATTGTATATGGCAAACTGAGCTCATTTCTGCAACTGTTTGGAGGTCATTAGATTAAAGAGATAGGTGTCGTCTCCACCAGGAACTGCATGGCATCTAGAGCAGATTGGAATAGAAAAATTGTTTTTATGCTTATATTTATGCCATGAACTTTATTCACAGTTACTTAAAGGTTGGGTAACTGTGAGATCAAGAAAATTCACCCAATTCATTTTGTTGCTATTTTTTTATTATTATTATTTTTATAACAAACACTGCCTAAACAAACAATACACATTGATCATATTGATGAGTGAACTGAAGTATGTATTCACTGTTTGCAACAATAACTTTGGAGACAGAAAGAGAGATACGCATCTTGCACAATTCATTCAGAATGACTTAGTTACATTAGTTATTGTCACCAAGAGTCCAAGAAACAAGCATTTTGTCAATTAATTGTCACACATTTCATTTAAGCAGCATATACTGTGTAGAACTGCCTTACAGAGCAGAGGAGGTCATTTCTCCTGAACTACTGATTTAATTTAAAAATCAACCATTTTAAACTTTGAATGATTGGTTCTACAAGCATCAGATATCAGAGAGTACTAATGGAACCTTAGGTGAAATTGTTTTCTGTCCCACAGCTATGAAAAATTTAAAAAATGATTTTCTGCTATGAGAAAAAATTATCTACCTTGCTTTTCCATTTTTCTTCTCTTTTACTTGGATGGCTGGACTAATCTAGGGATAGAACTTTACTTGGCACCCACTTGCTCCCCGCCCTGATTTTAATTTTTTTAAAGATCATCTTAATTTTTAAAAATGGAAAGTCCAAAACAAAGTTACACCCAAAATGGCTGAGTAATACCAATCCAGTGTGGAAAAAAAGATATTATGAAACATGTTGTGAATGAAAAGAAAGGATCTCATCAGTTTATTTTCCATATTTGAACGCTTAATAAAGCCTACCATTTTGTAAGATAACGTAACATTAACATAACAACAAAAATAGTAATCATTATTGATTGAATATTATATATAATGATAATATATCATGTCCTTCATCCAACAATGTCAGCAGCGATGTTGACAGACTCTACATTCCATGGAATGTTGCAAGTACAGCAGACAGATGAAAAAAGGACATTGGAAGAATATCTAAGGACTGAGGAAAAAGCACTGATACTAGTACACCAGGAAGGCTTACTGAGTACTGGAGAGACCAAACTGGCCTACAAGAAAGACCAAATGAAGAACAGAAAAGAGTCATGGCTAGGAAAAATATTACATGACTAATATATTAAAAAAAAAACGTAGCAGGCAAAGCAGATAGCAACTATTAATGGCTTGTTTTGGTAATGATTAGGAGCATTAAAGTGGAAGAAAGAGACAGAAGGGCTAATTCTGGCTGCACAAGACTGAGCCTTAGGAACAAATACATACAAAGCAAGAATTGAGAAGACAGCAAGAGACAACAAATGCCATTTCTGCAAAGAAGCTACAGTATGGACCTCCTAGTTAGCTGCTGCAAGACAATTGTATAAACTGACTACAAACAATGGCATGACAAAGTAGCAAAAATGGTGCATTGGAATATCTGCAAGAAATATTATTTGCCTGCAAGCAAAATCTGGTGGGACCACAGAATAGACAAAGTAATAGAAAATGAGGAAACTAAAGGGCTCTGGGACTGAAAGAGAAAGAGAAATTATTCCTATTAGAAGTAAATATTGAGCAAATGTCTCCTAGATTTGTATTGGAAGTGGGTTAGACATATTTCAAATGAATGAAGAAATAAATAAATTAAAAAGTATTTTTGGAGTCTTGAAGTTATTAACTTCCAATATAAATATCCATTGTGACTGAATGAAAATAATTGGAATGAAATATAAGTAATTGGAACGTTCATGCAGAGGTTGTTTTCTGTTAGTATGGCTGAATTCATTATTATTTCTCTCTCTAATTATGTGTCTAATTATATGGTACAGACATGCAAGCTTGCAATAATATATAAAATCTTGTTAAATGCTATATTATTACATTGCATTATTTGCTAGGAATAATCACAAGCCTCTAATACTTAAAAATGCACCCCCAATTAAGTTAAGGTAACTAACTCATTTGGATAATATGCATGTAGTTAATTTTTATGTCAAGCAATGTTCTTAATACAATACGGAATACAATTTGCATTTTAATAACATTCTTAATACAATAAAAATTAGATTTTCTTGTCAAACATTTTATATGGCTCTAAATCAATCTGTTCTGCCCCTCATGTGGCATTACTAAACTCAAAAAGCATTTTTTCAACTTCCTAGATTCTCAGCGATGGCCATGTTTGTTAAAAAAAATTCCAGGGATTGAGGCTTTCCCATTAGGAAGACAATCAAGTTCACTCTTCCTATAATGTACTTTAACTCCCCACTTCTGATTTCTAATATTCTATTATTACTATGAAATTTTATCAATGAACTTCTTTCCAATTTTGCAGTGCAGCATATGGTTGGTGGTGAATATGCCTTTGCAAAAATAAATTGGTACATGAGCAAACAAGGACTTCCTCAAACATACCTGCAGGTATTCTATGCCTTGGCAAAATTTGGGATAAGAAATTTGCATTTGAAATGAACTCAAAGACATTAGAAAACCTTCTCATTATTCCTCTGTCCAACTCTATTCCCCTCCTCGTTTTTTGAAAGAAGAGCTAAATTATAAGACATAAAGGAACTGAATTTGCAGGATCCAATCTGAGTTGGTCACTAGGACCAAAGGTTAAGACTTCCAAAGTCTTTTCTAATCCTATTACTTTATGTTCTATGTTTATTCTTCCAAGTTTCTGAGCTTATATATTTGCCTTCATTTGTGAACTGAACTTGGCTCAGGAGGAACAAAAGCACAGACCTACATGGTGTTTTCTTTACAGTATCTTGGCATTGAGGCTTTTAGATTCATAAGGTTTAGTGTTATGGTTTGCACGAAAGATTCTTGCACATGTCCCAAAATGCAGACATGATTTATAGTAAAGAAGACTAATGGCCAAGCAGTTGGAGAAAAGCACACAAAACTTGCAGGAAAATAATAAAACACCAAAAAGTAATAATTTCTTTAAGCAAAAAAAATAAAAAATAACCCTAGCAACACCAAGACATAATTCCATGCATTCCATATATTAATGGAATAATTGATCCATTTAATTGTTTTCCCCGGTGAAACTGGTCTATCAGGGCAACCTGGTCTACCCAACTATGGGATGGAGCACACTGCTTTCACCTTTCAGCCCCAATCCAGGAGCCTTTGCAGGCAGTCGCTTTTGTGACAAACTATTTTTGTGTTGAATTTATATTTTACTGACAAAAAAATAAAGGAAGACTAGTATATGGAAAAACACTTAATCTCTTCCCTGGTATTGCCAGCAAAGCAAGGCTATACCTGTGTCTTAGAGGTTAATACATCTACCTAATATGCAAGTAGCCCAGGTTCGAATCCCGGAAAGGGTATGGCTAGCTGACGAGAGCTAAATAGCTTGAAATAGATCTTGTTGCACATTGAGAATAGAATTACAGTTCATAGAATTAGAACATAGAATTAGATCAATCCATTTAAAAATCTGGATCAGGCAAAATTTTCCAATATTAGCATTTCTTCATCAAATTTATGTAGGTTATTTTTAGATGTCAAACTAGAGAAAGAGGGAGACACTTCAAATATTGCAGATGGAGATATAATTAAGAATCTGTTTTACTCAGGGCAAAGGTGTGTGTTTTCAGTTAGAATGTATATTCCAACTGCAGCTTTCATTAAAATGCAAACAATAGATAAAAACAGAGGTCAATCAGATTTACTTAGTAATATTTGCAAGATTGAAAATGAACATTGTTGGGGAATGAAACACTTAGGAGATACTATTATATATGATAAAAATAGCACACTATTGAAAGCAGATGTGAAAAAAGACAAAGGCACCATTCACAAACAGGTTAAAGAATAAACTATTTCATTTCTAAACTAATTCACTCCACAGAAAAGAATATAAGATAATGGACATGTTGAGTTCTTGGTGTTCTGAAGCTTGTTTTTTTTTCTTGCAGAACTTTCATTGCCAGGTTAAGTAACATCATCAGTGCAGGAGAAAGTGGAGGTTGTTGACCGGTTAAATGTTGTAGCATATTAGGGCACTGATTCTTTCTTGACTGAGCCTGGCTTATCTGGTTGCGTTAAGGACAGAGGTCTTTAGGGCTATTTTCCCACTTCTTTGCCTTTTGGTAGCTTTTTTTTTTTTTTTAATGTTTAAGCATGGAGCTTATTTCAGTGTATCTGTTAATAGCTGATTTGTCAGAATGCCACGCTTCTATGAATTCTCTTGCATTATGGGATCTGGCATGGTCTAAGATGTCTAGTTTTCAAACTGAAATTGTTTTTGAATTTATCTGTGTAATAAATGGACCAGAATCTTGTGTCTCCTCACTCCTTGTCCAGCACTTTAATCACTGCATCTCATTAACCATGATAGCAAAACAAACAAAACAATCCAAAATTGAAATTCATTAAACAGTAAAATAAAATACGCTGTTAAAAATAATTTCACCTTACATTTAAAAACTAGGAAACTGAAAAATATATTTTCTCTTTTGCTCCACTTTGGATGGTGGTGGGGAAGCAACTGAACTGAATTTATCCTGCGTCTAACTCATTATTAACTAATTGCCAGTGAGTTCAGTTCATCCTTGCTGATGCTGATGCAATCTGCCCTCCTGAATGATAGTGCTAAGCTTAACATGGGCCAACCAACATCAAGTTCAAGTGACACGCCAGTTGGTCAGTTCCTGCTGCAACAAATGGATCAACAGCTATATACAGTGTTGTGGCAGGACACTGAAATGGTGCTTGTTGATCCAAAAAATTGACCTTGCAGCTGTGGGAAAACACTAGGAAGAACTCATCTATCTATATATTACTGAAACACTTGTGACTGTTGATATTTTGTAAGCTTCAGTTGGGTGAACAGTGCATTGTAAAGCAACAATTTTGAACCACAGTATCTCAAATGAGTTAACTTAAAGTATTTGGTTTCAAAATCTGAGATCCATGACTTGGATTGAAATTTAGCAAAGAGGTGGTCAGTTCAGCACCACCATACCTTCTGATTATATTTCCTACAAACTCATAGATTGTGTGGTACAAGGGAAGATGGAAGGATGTGTTCCCATCCTCTGGTCCCTCCATCTAATCAACTGGCAGCAAGGCTTGACAGATAAGCAGCCTTTATTTTGCTTTATTTGGGTATTATTTGGGTAGGCAGTAGTCTGGGACAGGAAATGACACAAACCTACTACATTATATATGGAAAGTGGAAGGATGAGGGGATGAATTGGATGCCTACTAGTAAGTAGAGTTGGCTGGAAGGTGCTGACAGTCAAAAGGTGAGCCCTCTTCCTCCCTGGAGGGAAGGAGGCCCTTGGGGACACACTAGAATGAAGAGTAGCAATGCAGTTCTATCATGATTTATGGATCCCTTGGTATTCTCTCTCTCCAGCAAAATGACAGGCAGTTCTGCAGATCAGCCAAGGAGGAAGAGGTGGCTTCACCACCTATATTATTTGTGGAAATAAGAATGACTTAATGGGTCATGGATTGTCTAATTATTAATTAATACTTTTTAACTCTTTTACCTGGCTACTGGCAGAATAACATGCTTTCTCTCCAATGAAGCTTCACGTATGCTGGATGACTAGAAAGTTCATAAGATCCTATACGAGAGGAAAAGTAGCTGTTGCATTGCCATTCTATCCATTTGTCCACTTTGCAAGATGGGTAAAGATAAAGGATAAAGGCCCCAAAACACACAGCAGATAAAGGCCCCAAAACACACTTCCTAAGTGCTTGGCTTCCATCAAAATGGAAACTCTTGTTCTATAAACTCTGAGGTTTACATGGGCTAGAACTGTAACTACTAGGTACTGACATTAGGAAGAATTGTGAGGCCATTAGAGCAGTGTTCTTATGTTTGAGGTGCAATTTTCTGAATATTGTGATTCTATTCCATGTAACAAGTTGCTTCTGCATCACTGTCAGTTTTATTGAGAACTCTAAACAAAAAGAGTTTGTCTTAATGTTCCTTGCTCATATGTGTCTCTGTGACAGGAGTAGGATTATACATTATCTAGTAACAGAGCAATCCTGATAAGTACATCAAGCTATCAATCATTTATGTGATTTGTGGAATTTAATCTCAACAAGGCATTAGTTTTTCTAAGGTAGGAATTTAGATCTTTGCTTTCAGAGACATAGAGAGCTCTGTTCTGTTGATTTAAATCAATAGATTTGAACTAGATATTGGATTCAGCTGTTTAGAAAGAACACATAGTACAGCTTTCATAGGATTACACCACTTCAGAAAGCATCTTTGATACATTTTATTACTCAGACTTGCTTGCTAACTTTGACAAATATACAATTGGTATAAACTGCTCCATCTAGTTTAATATTATTTAATTTATAGATGTTATCCACTTTATATCATCTAGTTCAGTATTACCTATTCCAGCTTCCTTCAGCATGGCTTTTAGGCAAGACTGTTGGCGATTTGAAATCCCAGCACACATCTCGACAATGTCCAAGTCAGGAAGGTCACTGCTATAATGCTACACTGACCTCCAACTTTAGACAATATTGTTCCATACTGATTCTAGTGCTACTAGATGGTTATCACATATATTGATGTATGGCTTTTTGGTTCATAGACCGATATCTATGTATGTATGCAATGCATTTCTGCAATGTATTTGGGTAAATATATAAATGCACACATATGAAACCCTCTCACAATAGTCCATTCAAGCAAACTAGTTTGTTCTGGAAAATTTTATTGAATGAACATGTGAGAAATGCCAGAATGGAGACCTCTAAGAAAAGGGAATAAGGGATCAATATGTCTTCAAAACCAGATACTATATGTTCCCCATATTGGAGGAGGCAAGGACATTCAAGTGCGAAACTAGTAGGAGCCTTGTTGAATATTGTAAACATTGATGGGAACTCTACTACTTTGGAATGACCACCTGATTTGATTTCTCTGGAACTCCAATCTGAAACTTTTAACCAGTTAAAAGGTTCTAATGCTGGGAAAGATGGAAGGAAAGAGAAGAAAGAGGATGGCCAGCAGAAATGAGTGCACTATTGGAAGACCTGAAAGATCAAGCCAGGACCTGATGTATATGATTGATAGGAGTCAAAAAATAGCTTAATGGCACATAATCAACATAGTCATCAAACTTAGCTTCATCAGCAGACTTTGAGAATTGGGAGATACATATGGAAATGAGAGGGGGAGAGGGGAAAAAAGACAGAGAGAGTTGTTGTTGTTTTCAGAAAGGGATCAAGATAAAGTACAAATTATGTTGGTTTCACTTCTTCAGTCTTCAGATAAAGGAAAAGCAGAAACCCTTCATGGTACATAACGGACATAATTTATACATACTGGAACAAATTAAGGCAGCAAAATATTCAAGTTTAAAACAGCAATTAAAGCATTTCAAAGTTAAGAGTGGAAAATGTCCCAAATAGTCTGTGCAAGAATCTAGGCCACAACAAACAGAAATTTTTGGAAAGGGACATTGCTAAGAGGAGCACCTTACAACAGGAAAAGAAGATAAATAACTTGCCAGGCTCTGAATTGGAAGAGAAGGAGTTGCTAACCTCCTTTGAGGCAGTGAGAGAGAAACCATGGATATTTTCATTGATTCTTATATACAATTTCCTATATTTTTTTATAAAGTGTCTTAAGATATTCCTTCTAATATTATATTTCCTCACATCATAGATGCAATTATATTCCATTTCTTAGCAAAAAAAATTCTCTGCACTACAATTTTTAAAACAATGCATAATCTGAAGTGGAACACTGGTCTGATCCATGTATTTGTCTGAGAAATATAAATTGGGCTATTTTGTAAACAAAGGAAAAGTATTCCTCATTTTCAAAGGTGCTTTTTCAAGAGGCAACTGGACTTTCTGGTAAACATCCATAGACACCCTCATTTTCAAGTTTTTAGTCTTCTCCAATATAACTTTTAGTAAGGTGACCAATCATCCTCCTTTAGGGAGGACAGTCCTTCTTTTGTAGTTCTGTCCTCCCTCGAAAAGTGTCCTCCTACATGTCCTCCTTTTCGATATTTGAAGACTAATTTGTAAATCTCCGTATTCGATCGATGCCGATCCGATCTGTTGCATGTGATGTGATGTATTTGTATTTGACATGACAATTCGTCAAGGCTCAGTACAGTGTGGCGAGACGCGAGTATGAGACGCATGTGCTCCGCACAGGAGACCTTGAGAGAGCACGCCGCGCACAAGTGGCTTTGTTTACTTCTTACCGAAACACGACACGGCACATATGCATGCAGTAGGCTCACAGTAATTATTTCTTTGTGTTCTCCTTTTCATTGTAAAAAAGTTGGTCACCTTACTTTTAGCCTGGAACCATTAGGATTTATAACAGTTTCCGACAAAATTGAAATCAAGGCACCTAGGACAGAGCCAGGTTCAAGTGAAGAAAGTTTTGACATTACAATATAAACTCCACCTTTTAAAGACTGCGAAGATTGTGTTATGTCCTCACAACACCCATTTTGTTATTTTAAGGTAATCAGAGTTAGGAATGGTCCCCATTGAAAGCAGGTAAATTGCTTTTATAGGAATTGTTTATGTATTCCAATTCCTATAACCAATGAACTAACCAAACCCAGCAATCCATTCTGAAAATAATAAAAGTCGCTAAATTAAAACACATATTTTTTTATAAAATGTAGCTTGATTTAAAAGTAAGCATTTACTATGATATAGTTAGCTAGAGTCACTAGTGGAAAACTGCTACTTATATTAATGTTGTCTCACACCTTGATGAGTAGTAAAAATAAAACTGCAATTTGTTGTGCTTTATTTTTGAAGCACCAATTTGAGAGGCTTTCATTTCTTAATAGCAAGCTGCTCTGCTTTTATGTATTTCTTTGCATTGCTTATCGGAGCCTATCCACTGCAATGAGATTCCCAACAAAATACAGGAAATCCTAAATTTATAACCATTTGTTTAACAAGAGTTAAAAGTTACGATCGCCTTGGAAAAACTGACTTCTGGCCTGCTCTCAAAATTACAGCTGTCACATCATCTTCAGAGTCATGTGCTTACAATTTGGGCATTTAGCAACTGGTTTGCAATTATGATGGTTGTGCCATCTTCCAATCACATGATCTGATTTGTAATCTTCCCAACAACCGGCTTCTAACAACCGAGGAAGGTGATTCACTTAAGATCTGTGTGATTCACTTAAGGACCATGTGATTTGCTTAATGACTGGTAAAAATGATGACTTGCTTAATGATTGCATCTCTTACGGTAGTGACCAAAATTCTGGTCCCAATTGTGCTCATAACTCAAGAACTACCAATAGTTCCCAGAGAATGTGGAAGTTTTAGCAGATGAAGGGGAGTGATCAGCCCGTCAGGGTTGAACAAATGAAAGTTTTCCTTTGATAAAAGAAACCCCAAAGGTGCTTTTTCAAGAGGCAACTGGACTTTCTGGTTTTTCTTTGAAGACATGTCGCTTCTCATCCAAGAAATTTCTTCAGCTCTGACTGGATGATGGGGAATGGAAGGATCCATCCAGTCAAAGATGAAGAAGCTTCTTGG
>JANHJO010001340.1:51885-63881 GCA_032468235.1 Pseudoxyrhopus heterurus | reverse complement strand
ATGCTGATTCTGTAAACCGCTTAGAGAGAGCTGTAAAGCACTGATAAGCGATATATAAATCTAATGCTATTGCTATTTCTTTCTCAAGCCCGGCAGCACATCTTAAGTGCCATATGAATTACAGCTTTCAGAATACATCTGGTTGGACATTGTGGGATATAGAATGTTGGAATGGATCAGCCATTGGTCTGAACCGGCAAGTTTTTATGAACTTTTATTATAAATACTAAAGTAAACATTACCTTACTTGTCATTAGTAGAACATTAGTAGAAGATTAGTAGAGGATTAGTAGAGAATGAAGCATGCGGAGTTTTGAACAAATTAGTGTAGACCTTTTCTGGTTTCATTCAAGCAACCATTCATTCTTGACCCCATATCCCTTTCTTTTACCACACAATTTATGAATAGCCAATTATTACCACATTCCATTCTCTGCTATATTTCTCCTGAACATAGCATATTCTCAATTTGCTATCATAAAGTTGGTAAAAGCAACCCTTATTAATAGGTACTTTTATTTCTTCTAACAATCATTCTACAGAACAGATCACTTGTTATCCATTCTTCTGCCAAGATTGTATGTGTTAAAATTTTGTCTTGTGAATATTCAGATTTCTTAGCCAGAATCTATTATTTGTGCTTTAAGTGGTGACTTGATTTCTTTTACCACACACATTTGGAATAGATGGATATATGGGAAACCAAGGGTTAAGCCACTCAATTTTTGATGTCGATCAAGACAGCATCAAATAGAATTTGAAATGTTGCCTTGCCAAAGGCTTAGATCTATGTTGGTCTAATAAGTTAGACCCCCACAATAAACATGGAAATTAATTAGGTCATCCTTTGCAAAAGGAAGAAATGAATGGACATAGGAATAAATTCAAATTAGCACAACTAAGAAATTGCACAAGTTTATTTGAGTAAAATACAAAATTGGAATGTATGTAATAGCTATTATGAAAGGAAGGAATGGACAGAGAGAAGAAAGGAATGTCAGATAAACGTATCAACTGATGCAGAAGCAAAAGAATGGTGAGGAAGAAGAATGAAAAAATTCAATTATTACAAGTGAAATTTTTTTTATCATATAAATAATCTGTCAAAAAAAAAGGATCTGAACAACATGCAAGTGTGATTATAATGACAATATACAGACCTGTCTATCCCTTATTGTCTTGTCTCCTATAGAAAAGAGTGCAGTTTTCAATACTGGGAGCATTCTGATTTGATAATGGACTTACTATCCATTAATCCAATGCTGTTATTTTATAGCAGTATTTTAATAACATTTTTGTAACCTCCTTTGTTTTCTAAAGAGCATCACTCCACATACTGTGTTCTCAAACAATGTATTATAGAAGATATTACATTTTGTTTTGACTGGAACACAGGATGAGTATCTGCCTGACTTTAAATATGTTAAAAATCATTCCAAATTGTCTCATTTCTTGCTGAATTGAGACTTTTTGCCAAGCTATCGCAGAAACCCCTATCAGAATTGACATAGTTTGCTCTTGATTTCATCACATTTCAGTTATTTTTTTATATGCTTTTCAATAAAGATATAAATTGTGACAACAGACTGTTTCAACACATGAGAAAAAAAAGTATACCATTTATCTACCTATTGATAACATATCTATCTGGTTCCTCCTTTATATTTTTATTATATCCTGTTAGTCTCAGGCCCTGACTTTGTGCTATAAGCTTGAAAAGTGCTGCTTTTGCTTCTCCTTTGAATATTATTAGCAGATTTCTATATTAGGAAGGAAAGTTGCAAATAATTTCACTTTTGGCTTAATATTTATTTTAGCCATTCAAGGATCAGCCACTAGTTAATATAATATTTTCCTGTTATTTTCTCTTTCTTATTTTACTAATCTTTGTTTATCCTGATAAGAACATTGTGCCTAGAGTTTGCTGTATTTAACTGAACAGTAAAACATAAGAAATTCATTTAAAAAAATATGTTTTTTTTGCTCAGTTGATATAGCTGATATTTTGAAATCTTGATCTTTCAAATAAATGACAAAATAATCTAACACCACTCACAGTCTTGACAGTTTTGTTGACTTTGGCTAATAACACACTTTCAATAGACTTATCATTTGATAAGTGGAGTGTTAAATACAAATATGTTATGGAGGTGTTAAAAGTAACTTGCAGAGTTATTCAGAAGACACAAGCATGGAGAAGTTATGACACTTACAAGATTATCTGTTCCTTGCTTATATTTGCTTGGGTTCTGACATCTCATGCTGTTAAAATTTCTGCATTAAATCTTGTTTTCTAATGTATTCTCCCACCCCACTCACCCCAGGCAATATCTGAGAGAAATATGGCACATTGATTTAGAAAGTTAGGGCAGCCTCAATCTTGACTTAAAAAAATCCAAAAGACCTAACTCAATGAGAACAACATTCATTTATTTAATCAGTCTGTCAGTCCGTCAGTCAGTCTATAAAGCTGTCCACCTCACATACATGATTCTGGACAAATCACAAAATTAAAAACCACAGCAAAATATAATCAACAGAATACAAATAAAGCATAAAACCATATTTAAGAAGGTTAAGAAAGTTAAAAAGGTTAAAGGTTAAAAACATAACAACATTTGCAATCCATACATCACAGGCTCCACACTGCAATATATGAAACATTTCATGCTGATTTTCTTAGAAAGATAAATGCAGAAATGGCATTTAAGTAGATATATGTAAAATGCTACAGAGTATAAATATACTAATTGACCTATTTGGAAAAAATGTGAAATGTCCTTGTAAAGATTTTGTGTGTGTGTGTGTGTCTGTTTCATTATGCATCCCCCATTAATGCTATTAGGAGGGCCATCAAAACTGTTTGTTCCAATTTCACTTAATGCTCTGTCTTTCTCATCAGCTAATAGACAAAATCTGATTTCTTACATTAGAGCATATATTATATTCAGACTAATTATGTAAATTGAAATTTTTATATTTATATTAGACATGACGTAAAGCTACTCAGAATATTTGAGTATTTTTAGCAGTGAGAAGAAAAAATACCTTTTACTTTTGATTTATGATTCATCACATTCATTACACTTAATGACCTCATTGTATTGGGAGATTTGATTGATTACATCTTACTATGATTTTATACGATTCATTGTTGGACTGCATATTGTATATTCTCATCCAGTATGACTAATCCAGGAAGAAACAAGAACTGTTGAGGATACAAAATATGAAAACAAAGCAATACCAATTTTAAAAAAAACAGTAACACCAAATTACATTTATAATTGTTTGCAGCTTTTTACCATACTCTTTAACCATAAACATTACTTTCAGATGCTTCCATCTTACTCTGAATACTATTTCTAATCTAAAATCTAAAATGGAGACCTATTTTAATGCATAGGCAAATATGATTGCCTTTAGACAAGAAGTCAACTTAAATTCAATATTTTACAAATTCAAATCTATTTTGGGCAAGCTTCTTTCCACCACTACCCCTCAGCAAAAAATATAAGTTATATAAGAAAGAGGAGAACAATAATACAACTATGGTGTAACTGACCCACAGCTGGGCTTCTGATACTCAGGAGCAAGCCTAGGCAGGGAGGAAGAATTGGCTATGTCCAATTTCATTCCAACCAAATAAATTCAATTCAAGCTTTGGAATTGAACTCAACTTCTGCTGATTTCAAGGGATCATCTAATACAGAAGGGATTTTTCCATGATACATTTACCTTCCAGATTTAGCCTACAGCTTTGGAATTCCTTGATGGTTTCTCATTTAAAAAGTAACCAAACTTGATCCTACTTAGCTTCCACTGCCACTTGTCAAGGCTCTGACAGCTTAATGTCAAGCCACAGTGATGAACCAGTATATTGAATTATCTTAGTTTGAATGAATTATCTTGCAATATCTGAGAAATGATGTAATGAGATTTTCATCTTAATCAGAGCCCTTCTTCCTTAGGCTTGCCCTGAGCAACAACGCCCCCCCCCACCCGAAATCCAAATACTGAATCATTTTACAGTTCTATAGAAGAAAAAGTCATCATATTAAAAGAGACCCATGTTACTATGAAATATTTATGAGAAATTCTCCTTTCTTTACTCCCTATTTCCCCTTGAAAATGTGATTTTTGCTCAGGATTAATTCCTATAGGTGCAAGACTTCCATTGTGGGGAGATGGAGCAAAGGTGTTATAAGGTTGACTGGAGTGGCACCTATAAATTAGGTTTCACAGCCTGGTATAGTTAGGCAGCTTCATTTGATTAGCACATCAAACACGGGAGTAATACTCCAATGTTCACCTTCTGAGCTCTTTTGAACCCCTATCTCCACAATAAACATGTCTTTAGGAACTCGAGAAGAACACTAAACGGGCAAAACCAAAAAGACTTAATAAGCCACTACTGATTATTTGTAATGCATATTATTTTCACATTAATGCTTGATAACCGTTTTGACACAACTATTTATTTATTAAATTTTTATGTTGGAAACTATGGCTCCCTATGGCTGCAGTAGATAGTTCCTTAATTTGTTAGAGCAATAAAGGAAAGGCAGAAGTATGTATTACACGCATGCAAGTATAGTAACAGTAATTACTTTTCTCAGAGAAAAAACGTTTCAAAAGATTTATTGGAGACAGTATAGAGAAAATACAGGAGACTATAATTCGTGCTTTTCCCACTGCAACTTCTCTACTATCACCTCCTCAGGTTTCTTTGCCTCTCAGACTACATATTTGGATTCTAACAATAAGGAGGCTGTTAGCTCATCACAAGGAAATTCAATCTGGAAATAAGGAGGAATTTACTGACAGTAAGAACCAATAATCAAGGGAACAGCATGGCTGCCGGAGTTTTGGGTGCTCCGTTGCTGGAGGTTTTCAAGAAAAGATTGGGTAACTATTTGACTGGGGTGGTATAAGGACTCCTGCCTTGGACAGGAGATTGGACTAGAAAACCTCCAAGGTCTTTTCCAACCCAATGATTCTGCGAAATAAGGCTAGATTGTTTACTAGAAACACTCATAGTAAAACTAAAGCTTAAATAGTTTGGATACATAATGTGAAAGCAAGAATCATTGGAAAATGGTGGATAAACTGAAGGTGACCAAAACAAACTGAGAGGAGACAAGGTGACTAAATTGTATAATTGATGGCACAAGCATGAATTCACAAGAATAAGAAGCAGTTACTGATAGACAATCTTGCTGAAATGGTATCAATCAAATCGTGGATAATTAGGAAATGACCAAACAACACTAGTGGGACTCAGAAATTATGTCAGTAGAACACAAGGTAAGTCACTGAAATATTTATAAAATCTTAAAAACTTTATGAATGAAAAATATTTCCATTTATATTTATCAAGTATAAAAACATAATAGCAACATTCTTGTAAACAATATCCTTTTTTAAAAAAAAAAAATGAAGTTTTGAATCTGTTCTTGGTAGCACAACTGATGGATTTAAGTTATGGCTATCATATTTGGGCTGCAAAAATCTAGAGAAAACTAACTTTCTATTCAATCTCTTTGTCATCCATATTTTTGCAGCCCAGATGTGGTAGCCCTACCCAGGATATGAAAGGTTGAAAACCACTGAGGTGAGGAAAGAAATGAACTATAGATGGAAATGTACTGTATGTAGGAAAAATAGATAATTAAAGAAATGTAGAATTGAGCAATGTAGAATTCAGGGTGAATAATAGGTAAGGGAAAGAGCTGGAATTTAAAATTCAGGAATTAAGAAAAAACCAAGAGACCATAACATAACATATGTCTTCCACAATTATCATCTTTAAAATATTCTAGATAAATTTGACTATCACTCAGAGCACTAAGGCAAAGGCAGATGTAAAACTTACTGATTCAGTTAGGAGTGGATAGCATGGGTAAAATAAATATCATAATCCCTGCTTTCTTTATTATGCAGATACATTTTCAAAGAGGGCAATCACTGCAGAAATTGTCCTCAGATGCAGCCTATTAAATTAATGACAGTTGTTGCTGCAAAACCTGGAATGGCTATTCAGAAAGGAGCGCGAGTACCTTAATAGCACATGAATGGATATGCACACACCTTTAATCCTCAGGACGTGCATTTTCTGTTTTGGATGTTATAAAACAAAGAGAAAGAAAGCAAAAAGTTGCGGCCCTCTGCTAGTCTTCACATCTAGTTGCAGGAATAAAAAAAATGATAACACTGGAAAATATGTCCTGAAGATACACTGGGGTTTTTTGGGTAAAATGAGAAACTAGTAGTGCAATTTTTCACTCTTCTGTTTTAAACCTAACATGAAAACCTGCCTCTGATGTCCTCACTTTTCCTTGAAATTTTTACACCATCCTATTTTCTACTCTGTATAGCTTGCATTTATCTGCTGTGCTTCATGAAACAAAAAACAGACTTTTAGAAGTTGATCTGGCTAAAACTAATACAAGTACTGTATTTAATTTGCATGGTAGACATATATTAAATAACATTCATGCTATGAAGGTAATATTGAAATGGAATGAAATCTTATGAGAAACATGTATTATTAATTTCTGGGGAGGTTTCTAAACTTTGATTATTACTCTTAGCATACTTTTATTAGGAATGCTTTAACAGACTTGAAGATGTCTCTCTTCTGTGTAGTACATATGGATACTTTACTGGAATCAATCACCCAGTAGTGTTTGGATACCCTTAGAGGACTTACCTAACTAAAGCATGTGAGTTGCCTTTGTGTTCTCAACTCTCCCCTACAATGAACGCTTAAGAAATAGTGTAATGATAATTAAGTGTAATGAGAAGTAACAAAAGTGCTTTAACTCATTTACTCACATGCACTTAGTACATTTAATGCATTTACTCACATGCACTTAGTACATTTAATTACAAAGTAATGAGTGTTACATTTGTTACTTCTCATTACTTCCTTGTTTATAGTAAATTTATGATTGACTCTTATTGCTTCAGTATGCATTCAGTCAGACAGCTTTAATGACAGAAAACAGAAAATGCCAGACACTCTATGAAAGTTTCAACTTCTTTGACTTAAGCAAACAAGCAAAGCAAGGTAAGAGGTCCAGTGTCAGATACAGCATTGTTCACACATGTTCTAATAACCCAACAAGTAATCCCATATCACCAGTGACCAGCCAGCAGAGAAACCTGTATAGGAAACAGAGAAATGCTCTGAGTCAGCAACAGTGAACATAAAGACCCTTTCAAAATCCTCAGCCACAAGTCCAGAATTTTTACTCTCCTTTGAGGTCCAGTCTGCTGTGTCTTTCACACACATAGCTATGCACCCTTAGGCCACCATATTTCTAGATTCAGGAATTTTGGAGGTTCCTGTTTTTCCAACACATGACTATCTGTGGTGAGACTTGCAAGTTCATTTGCCTTATTGCTCCAGTCTCTGTGCCCTTTGTTCCATCTGTCTATTTTATGTGGTACATCAAGGCTGTTTTTGCCACTCCTATAGGAAACATGTCATCTGTTTCAGGGGTCTCCAAAGCTGGCTGAGGAATTCTGGGAGTTGAATTCCACAAGTCTTAAAGTTGCCAAGGTTGGAGACTCCTGATCTATTGTATAGCCATAACATATTGCTTACATACATATATTTTGAGCCAAGTTGTATAGTGAGGCCTGATCCAACGTGCCTTCATCTTTCCTCTCACACAATCTATTCAGCAAGAAGGGCCCTGCATTTATACCTGTTGATTATGGCACAATATTTCTAGACTGATCTGTGCATCAATGCATCTGCCTTTATTTACCTAGCTGATTTTTTTTTCTTAAACTTGCAACTCATAATTGTGCTCAACCAGATGTGGCTGGTTTCTTTTGTATTTGAATGTAACATTGGGAGAGATGTTTTGCTGGACTTGCATTATGCCTGAATCAGATGATTCTCAGGATTTTCTTTCTCCTTAGAACAAACTTGATAAAATATCTTTTTCCTAGCTTACAAAAAGGCTAGAAATGGTGACTATAATCTGTACCTAGCAACTGAAATTTCCTCAATGATTTTGAATTCTTTCTATGAATCATCTGTTAGTTTTCTGAGGTCAAATCTGAGCTCAACTGCACTGTGGGTAGCTTTCATAAAGTATTGGAATGTTTTTAGTTAGGGTTTTGTTTTGTTTTGTTTCCTGGACATTTTTATTCATTTCAAGTTATCCTGTGTTCTATTAGCTTGAAGTTAAACTATTAGAAAGAATACATGTATCGGTTTGACAATGAAAGTTATGTATATTTCAGTTTGACTATGAAAATTATGTATATTTCATGCAGTTTTAAGAGAGCCATATAAAGTATGAAAAAACCAATGTCTATCTTTAGCCTTACTTCAGTTTTTCATAGAAGAATAGAATCAGAATCACACGGGAGTCTCCAATTTTCTCCTTTTATAATGTTCCTCCATCCCTTCAAGATATCAAAGAAAAGAGCAATACTGGGCATTCAAGCAGAATGGACTTGTTTTTTAAAAAGTGATTACAACTGAGATGCTCATGTTTGCATTTTTTTTCTAAATTGTGACATCAGCAACTTCAAGCCATATAAAAATGTATGTGAGAAACAACACAACATGTACTGTATGTTGAGAGACAACTTTTATTTTGCCCTATTGATCTTCTGATTTTATTTTCATTGTGGTCATTGAAATTTGTTATTTTTTATTACCCATTGTGAACCTCGTCTTTTGCATGTTAGAAAATCAAATTAGTAAACAAACCAAAAGCATGTTTAAAAATCACAGGCATTGTCTTCAACATATAGTATAAAAACTTTAAATATACACATATAGAACAATTGAGAATTAACCCAATAAGCAAAATTCAGATGCATTCTTCGCAACCAGAATCCATTCAGCAAGAAAACCAGGTGGTCATTGCTTGGAACTCAACAGATCTTTTGGGTAATGATAGCAAGATCAGAGAAATTTAAGTTACATACTCTTAGGCAGTAAAGAAGCAGAAAAAGTAACTTTAAAGTGAGATTCTCATTTTAATAGCAAATATAGCTATATTTTTCTTTCTGTTAGATTTTGTAGAAACTTTTTAATTAAGTTTAAATAAATAAATAACTGAATCTAAAAACCTACAAGTTTGGAGATAACATTTGGAAAAACTACAACTATCCACTTCTCATAAAAGTGTTTGTCTCCATTTCAGTTTCATTTTTATAGAATCCTTATTAAAATCTGGTTCCATGTATGCCCAGCTTCTTTTTCTGCTTAGAATAGATAATTACTTGGTTGTATAGCATCATGACTCAAGGTTCTCTTTCCTGTTTTGTATAGAGAGAAATCATGCTAGGTCCCAGTATAACTTAAGGGAAAGGGTAACACTTCCTTCTAATCAGTAATTTGAGAGAAACTTCCAGTGTCACTTGAAAAACACAAAACAAAACCAAAAAGTACCACTCTTTAGAAAAGTCTTAATGCCTGCCTTAATGTATTTCATGTGCAATGAGAAATCTAATTGAAAACTAGTAAATCACTGCAATATTTATTGTTGCTATTATAAATCAGTGTCCTTCAGTTCAACTGTCAAACTTCCTTCCTTTCTTCCTTCCCTTGAAACATTCTCCATTGAAATAGTATTTATCACTCTTTCACATTAACTAATTCTTACTAAAATCTGTTCCATGCTTCAATTTTCCAAGCGAAACATAGCTGGTTTCTTGGTATTTTATCAGTTCTTCGGATACAGAATATATAACATTTTAGAGATTGCAAAGGATTTGAAACAGTGCACTGGCAGCCTTCCATTGATGCAGTGTCCCTTGATGATTGCATTCAGGTTGACTGGAGTAAATGAGAACAGCTTTGGCATGCACATGTATTAAACACACCATGAGGTCAGAAAATTAGATCCCACTGCTGTAAAGTGTCTAGAATATTAATGGTTTGAACCTCAAAACATGTTCGCTATCTAAGTTAGTATATGATCCACAGTTCGAAACAGCAACATAGTAATAAGAGTAGTACAGTGATGTTCATACTGCTCCTACAAAATATCCATATTTCCCTTTAATCAAATTCTTTCCATTGCAGTCAGTAAAAGTATTTTACTACTAAAGCACCAGGTAGCAAAACCTGATGGTTGTTACAGAGCTTAGATCATGGGTGTCAAACTCGCAGCATCACATTGCCATCGCGTGATGTATTACGATATTTTTTCCCTTTGCAGAGCTGGGGTGGGCATGGCCTGCACATGATGCACCTGGCTCATGGGTTGCCAGTTTGACATACCTGGCTTAGATGATCTAATAAGAGGGCAGCCTTAGAATGGATCATAGCTATGCAACCTCTCCCATCTTGTGATAGTGCCGCTCTCCACAGTTCACAGAATAGTTGAGGGAGATAAAACAGGAGAAGAGATAGCTAGAGTGCCTCTGGGACTCAACAGGGGATGAACACAATCCAAGGGTTAGAGCTACTACAAAGACCTACCTTGTGGCAATAAGGGTGGCGAAACAACACCCTTCTCTTTTCTTATTGCCTCTGTAGATAGAGACCCCATGGCCCTGCTTCAGGCGACATGTGTCTTCTTGGGTGCCTTTGAAGAGTCATGCAAAAGAGTTTGCTCAGCATCTGTCAGACAAAGTCACTCAAATTCATTAACAGTTGAATGCTGGCTTTGTTGTAGGTCCAGGAGAGATCTCAAGGTGAAGACCTGCCCTGATATCTGGAAACAGTTTGAACCTGTTGGGTCTGAGGAAATGGAAAGGGTCCTCATTACTCAGAGCTCCATTTGCTCCTTAGATCTATGCCCCTCCTGGTTAACTAAAGCTGCCTGGGGAATGTCAAGTGAGTCAGTTCTAGAGGTGATGAACTTTTCTTTTCTTCCTTTATCCCTTAAAGAAGTCACGGTTCACTACCTGCTCAAGCTTCATCATCCCTCTGAGGTGAGGTTGGCCTCATCCCTGTTCATTTTCCATAATATAGCAATAGCACTGTATTTATATACCGCCTATCAGGGCTTGCAACCCACTCTAAGAGGTTTACAATGTCAGCATATTGCCCCCAACAATCTGGGTTCTCAAGTTTTTAATTAGCAAATAACCCTTCTGGTCTACCCTGACAGGTACAGAAGTTAGGTTATATCCACATAAATGTTGTGGGAAGACTGAGAATTTATAAGGTCATGTCTTCTTATTTTCCTGATTGATTATAAACCTTCTGTTTCAATTTATTACAAGTTCCACCGACATTGTAATACAACATTGTGAAAAGAGTGGCTGTTGTTTTTCTGATCCTTTGTATGCTATTTTGAGAACCATTCTTAAATGGAAATATAATTAAAGAACCTGTTACCGGACATGTAACTCTTAGTTGTCAACATTTGACAACTTCAACCAACTTCTGATAGTAGCAGAAAGGCATAAAAATGGAAATGTTCAAGTGCTATGGCTACCGGTCTCAATTCTGTATAAAAGTAATGTCTTCTACAGTTCTTAACATAGTTGAAGTACATGTAAATAGAGAACATTGGGGTGGAAGCAAAGCATTCTGAAAATCAATGAGAAGTGCATAGATACAGTGCATCTGTGTATATAAATGCACAGGTACAGTATAGGTCGTACTCTGCTCAATAGTAATCATTGTGAATTTGTGAGAGAGATCTTGGAGTCCTAGTGGGCAATCACTTAAATATGAGCCAGCAGTGTGCTGCAATGGCCAAAAAAGCCAACACAGTCCTAGACTGCATTAACAGAGGGATAGAATCAAGGTCACATGAAGTGTTAATGCCACTTTATAATACCTTGGTAAGGCCACACTTGGAATCCTGCATCCAATTTTGGTCACCACAATGTAAAAAAGATGTTGAGGCTCTAGAAAGAGTGCAGAGAAGAGCAACAAAGCTGATTGGAGGCTAAAACATATAAAGAACGGTTGCTGGAATCGGGTATTGTTAGGAATTGAGTTGTTTGCCTAACTGGTTGTGTAGAATAATATATAAACTAACATAGCTTGTTTGTTGTAAAAC
>JANHJO010001340.1:4027-17939 GCA_032468235.1 Pseudoxyrhopus heterurus | reverse complement strand
ATCAGTCTGTGCTGAAACTGAAACTGGCTTCAGAGCAGAGAGAAAGGGGAAAAAAATCTGCCTCGGATTTTTTTTTCCGTGCTGAAGCCAGTTTCATTTCAGTTTAGGCAGCTGGTTGTTGAATACCCCCAATAAGCTATTGTGCAGAGACAAGCGATCCCTGCAGCCTTGCTGAAAATCCGAGGAACAGGCAGAGGCTGCAATGTGATCTACAGCCTGGAACAGGTGGGTGAAAATGGCAGGTGGGCAGGGCTACATTCGAAGTATAAGACTCACTGTAATTTTCAGCCTCTTTTAGCGAGAGGGAGTGCGTTTTATACTCTGAAAAATACGGTACCGGTAGATATAAAAAAGACATATCCTTAGATTACATGGGCCATGCCTCTGGACCTCAAGACAGTATTTATATATATTAGAATGGGAATATGATAGAAATATTGAATCCACGCAATAATGTACTTAAGGCAGAAGCCAAATTATGGTGTTCTTTTGGGAATGTATTTATCCAAAATATTTTTGATCCACTTAATGGAGTGGACTGTGATTTAAGACAAAAAAATAATCTTGATAACAATAATGAACATATAATAGTCATAAAATATCATTTTCAAAAATCTGGATATTTGAAACTGGCTAAATTTGTATTTCCAAATTTATTTTGTATGTTGTATCAGTATAACAACCTATAAGTTGCTGAATGTAGTACCACTGCAATTACAGTTTAAGGACATTTCTCATTGTTCTCACTAGATCACTGAGTTAGTCCGCCTCTTTAATTGGCTAGGATGAAAGAAATGAACTAGGAATATGAGATCTGTTTCTCCATGTAAAATACCAACTTGCATTTCCCATAAAATAGATTTAAAATTCTATGGACTGTTCCAAAACATGTACCATTAAAGAGCATTATCCAATGGCCAGATTAACTTAAAGTGCACATTGTTTGAAAAAAAAAAGCTAATTAACAACTTATTAATTGGATCGAAAGTCTGAAATTGTACTTCTAGAAAATACATAATTTTCTTCAAGTATTATTAAAGCGTTTTTGTTGTACCTATTAAAGATTCTTGTCTCTAAGTTAATTTCATTATGCTAATAAGCTATCATCGTTACAGAACTTATGCTTTGATCCATGTTAATTGTCGTGATCTTCAAAGACAAAGTCACTACTTACTTTAAATGAATTTTACATCTTTTTAAAGAATCACACGGAAATTAGGGGAAGTAATTAATTTTTTATTATGTGTCTCAATATTTTTTAAAGGAGGGAGTCAATGGTAGTGGCTAGAATTCATTTTAACATTTAACTAGTGAAAACAGTATGAGGCAAAAAAAAAAGGTTCAGATGCAAAAGATTAAAGAAAATTTGAAACTGGGACCTAATTTGTCTTGATAAACTTTGGTGTTTAATATGCTCCTTTTGTTCTCAGTGTGAAACAGCAGGGTTTTGATTTGTATAAACTTTTTGAAGAATTAATTCTTTATAATTTTATCTTTTCTTTGGTTTCTCTTTGCAGTGAGACAAAGAAGTTGACCTTCAAACCATAATATTTTTTAAAGATTACAAACTGCACAAGGTTAAATATATCGATGGCCTAAGATTAACTGTTATATACACTTATCAAAACGTGTATGTAGTAAATTCAAACTTTAAGGCATCTGATAACATAGTAGTAATCTATGGCTACTATGGCTTTACTGAGCTCTTGGTTTAGGGCTACTAAACCCCACCTACTGCACACACAGAGAATATGGAGCGCTGCTGTTCTAAAATCATAAAACTGAGTCAGAAGTAAGCATATACAGGTAGCCCTCAACTTAAGACTATAATTGAGTCCAAAATTTCTGTTGCTAAGTGAGACAGTTGTTAAGTGAGTTTGACCCATTTTATAATTTTTCTTGCCACGTGTCAGCATTCTGAGTTATGCATCCAAAGAAATCAGAACCCCAAGGCAGGAATGCTCCTCAGAGAACATGGTTATTGTACACATCACATAGGCACAGCCAGTGAAAACCAACTCTAAAAGTTTCCCTCCTCAGGTGTCACAGGTTACATTGTCCAATCAAAGCAGTTGGCAGGCTCCCTCAACCACTTTGGCCTCCTACTGCCACCTGTTGGGATGACCTTGGTTCCCACAGGAGAGCTCTTTATTTTGTCTATGAGACAGTCTAACCATTTCTGCCTCATCCTCCCCTCATAGTGCGTGGCAACTATAAAGCAGCACAAGATGGCTTCAGTCAGGTTCAATTCAGAGTTGACTGACTTTCCCATTGACTTTGCTTGTCATAGGGTCCCAAAAGGTGGTCACATGATCACTGCAACCATCATAAATACAAGTCAGATGCCAAGCATCCGAATTTTGATCATATGACCATGGGAATGCTGCAATGGTCATAAATAAGAAAAATGGTTGTAAGCCACTTTTTTTCCAGTGTTGTTGTAACTTCGAAATGATCACTAAATGAATGGCTGTATATTGAGGATGACTTGTATTAGGAACCTTTGTAAAAGGAAATACTGAGATATGGATAGGTATGGAAACACCAAGTGTCAACTCTGAAGCGAACCTGGCTGGAGCCATCTTGTGCTGCCTCATAGCTGCCACAAAGCCTGAGAGAGGGAAGAGGGAGGGTGGAAATAGATAGCTCAGCTAGCAGTCAAAATAAAAAAAGTTTTCCTGTGGGAACCAAGGTCATCGTAACAGGTGGCTGGTGAAGGAGGAGAGGAGCCAGCCAACTATATTCATTGGACAATGTGACTGATGACACCTGGGGGAGGGGAGGGCTGCCAAGAGGATTATTAAGTGCTGGAATAAGACTAATTTGGGCTCCCTCACCTACACATGGACACATAAATCAATAATGTCATAATTGTACATTGTACAATTACATTCAAACATACTTGGAAATATATTAAAAAGAGCCTGAATGGAAGCCTCTGAGCCTCGTGCACAGAATGCCTGGGAGAAGCCATCTTGGCAGCTTCAGAGGACAAACCAGGGGTGGAATTCAGCGGGTTTGGGCTGGTTCGGGTGAACTGGATGTTGATTTTACATCTCGTTTGCCGAACCAGTAATTAGAATGACTGGCTGGCCCCACCCACCCTGCCCCGCTCCTCCCAGGAGTCTCCATGTGGCCCATTTTGGATCCCAGGTAAGTGCAGGGCATGCACAGAGGTTCTGGGAGGGCCAGGGGATGCAGTTTTCGCCCTCCCAGCAGCTCGGGGGAAGCCTCTGGAGCCTGGGGAGGGTGAAAATGCCCCCCCCCCAAGCTGTGGTTCAGGAGGCTGACTAGGCCGTGCCCATGTACACACACATACACTTAATTCTAACATTGAAGGCTCTGAATCTAGCAGTTGCTAATACTAATCATCAAATCACTCCTAATAGGGTAACTATGAGTGGATAGTCATAAGGTCATAAGTCATATCTCAAGCAATCTGCAGTGGATGAAATTAATCATTTTCCATAATATGTATGTAGTGATGCTGAGTCCTTCTACCAGAATTTAAAAAAAAATCCTTATAGACTCTTGAGATAATTGATGATCAAAAATGGATAGTTTTAAACAATATTTTTTAATGATTTTTGTCATGATGTTTTTAACACCAATATCCTCCTATAGTGTAACTATCCAATTCTAACCACTTGAAAACATTTATAAATAATTGTGGGGGCTACATGGGTATGCAAACATCAAACTGACAAAGTGTGGCTTTCAGTCTCATGCTATCCCTGGTATGGTCTCTTCTGATATTTTGTTTTCTCTGACATCCAAAATACATCCATTTCTCGAATATTTGATCTTAACACCAAACAATATGTACTAGCTTATATTCCCATCATTCTTGAGGATCTGCCTTTTAAAATGGCAACTCTAGGAACTCAGATTAACATTTAAATGTCTCTAAAATCCTAGCATTTCTTTTGTGGAATATTGCAGTTTGTAGTGCTAAATCCAAAGACTCTGCTTTCATGATTTATGTTGCTGAATTTGGCATGGTCTTGCTTCAAGAAACCTGGCTAGATAACAGCTTGCTATAAGTGGCTATAAGTCTTTCTCAGTTGCAGCAATTCCTGGAGTAGGACAAAATAGATTTTGTGGTGGCTTAAGTACACAAATCTCAACTAAGCTTTATTAAAACATTATATAGGGAGACCCAATGGAGCACTCTGCAATGTCCATGCTGCTAACATTTAATAAAGCTCTATTATTGTTAGTCAATGTCTATCTTCCACCTTTGCAAAATAGGTGTCAATTCAGCAGCTTATGGGTTGAATTTGAAGCATATATAATTACCCTTATGTTCATTCCCCTGCTTGTGTAATTGATTTGGGTGACCTAAATGCGAGACCTGGAGCAAATAATAAGGAACTTTTTGCTCAGTTCCACCAATATCCTCCATTACAAGGCTTGTGTTTAAATTAAATGAAATTTCTATCTACTGAATGGATCTCTCACTAGTGATTTCCCTGGTGAATCCTCCCACTCGGGTGACTCAGTGTCTTTCCTGATGTATTACTTTAATCCCATGGAATTTTATTTATTTATTTTTATTTTAGGGTTAGGGTTATGCTCATCTCGCAGATAAGGCGATTCTGCACTGATTACAAATAACAAAAAATAAATATAGAAACAATTAAAATTTTAAAAACAATATAAAATCTAGAACTAATGACATGGATGGTAGGGAATGAGATCTTACCCTGTCAATCATCTCCAGTAGCGAGTATCTCCTTTGGGAGTCCAAGCCAACCAGTAGAATCATGTTTTGATACTATTTTGGAAGATCAGCAGTTCTCACTTCTGGTGGTATAATGTTTCACAGGTCCAGGACCCTATAATTACTCTTGCAAAAAAATTATCTAAATAATCAATAGTGACCATCTTCCAGGTATCACAATTGTGAAAACATGTAACAATTGCTTTCTAAAAACAGAACCTAGTCCTAGACCCAAGGCTACGTTGTGCCAGATGGACTTGGCAATTCAATGAGCAAACTTCCTAGAAAATACTTATGTGTAAAAGTATCTGGGTATAAGCAGCTATTGTCCCTTTACCTAATGGTTCCTATCAGCTCCTCTGCCACACCCCACTGCCCCCATTTTTGGTCTGGCAAGAAAGAAAGAAATCTTGTGATGGGATTTTTATTCCAGAAGGGATTTCATCTTCAAAACACATAAACAAAGTGCCCCTTTTCAATGTTAATTTGGTAGATGTAAGGAAAACAGGGCATGTATCCACATTAATAACCTGAAATACTTCAGGGAAAGTTCAGGTAACAAAAATAATAATTGTACCACTCTATTCTGTCTTTGTCAGACCCTATCTGAAATATTGGTTCAAGACTTTTAATTTTTGGTAAAACCCATATTGATTTTTCCTGGATGTTGTCAAGCAGACATTGGATAATCAGTTGTTTGGGTAGTTTTAATTTGGATTTGTGATTTGTGAATGACCCTTCCAGTGGTTTTGTAATTCTAAGAAAATGCAACCAGTTCAGATTCTTTTTATTATGAGTAGTAACCCTATTGGTTTTGATGAAATTACATGGTCTGGTGAGTCCATTAAAATGGAGTTTGACCTTAATCCATTATTTTTAATTCTTCAAGAAGTGTTTTTTTCTCTAGCACATGGTTTTCAAATAAACATGCTAATAACAATTTTGAAAAAATTAATCAAAAATTTATTTTTGAAATAAAATAATGATATCTGGCAAAATGGAATCTGTAAGGCCATGAGGGTGGGAGCTTCTATTTATTTACTAATATGCCAGCCAACGCACAACACACATGGTAACTTACAACGTTAAAAACCCACAGTATAAAACCCCTATCCCTCTACCTCCATACAAGCATCTATCTCAAAATATTTGTCAGCATGGAGGGAGGGAAGGAGGGAGAGATGGGTAAATCTAACAAGGGCTTATACAAAAATTTCTATAATGGTGGAAGTTGTGTGAAGTTTGCTTATTTGTGAAATGTTGCCCACCTGTACAAAAAAAATCATATATAGCAGGTTTTCATTATTAGTAGGAATTCCTAGAATGGGAATGCAGTTAATATAAACAGGCCACTCCTACTTGCAAGTGTATATAAGAAAGAAAAGTCTAGATTATCATTATACAGAAAGATATGAGGAAAGAAAGGTACTAGATCTAGACCCAATCAAGATACCAGTTTGGGAACTAATCTAAATGGTTCATTGCCTGGTATTGATTGTATTAAGAAATGTTCCGAAACTATGAAAATGATTTAGTCCTTGCCATTTCATATTGAATGCATGGTAATCTTTAGGAAAGTTTTCTGCTTCTCTTGGAGGAGCCTAACAAAATTTTGGGAATATAAGAATATATATTTTAAGAAACATTGCAAATCTAAAATAACTCATATAGAGAAACATGTAGATCGTTAATTAAATGGACTAACAAATACATTTAATTCTGATAGGACCATATAGACTGATGCTAATTGTTAATATTACCAAGAAATTTCTTCTTTCTTACAACTTTAACATCCACCATGTTAACTCATAATATAGATCCCTCTTTTTTAAATAGTTAAAAGTTGCTGATCCTTCAGAGGTGTGCTATTAGTATTCTGGCAGAGCATCATTTTTCTCCCATTTATAATTTAACCTGAGCCAAAGGGTTATTTTCATCAAATGTAAAAAATGGGCATTATAAAAATGCATAGGTTTTAAATTGCTGAACGTTGGAATAGTTATAAGAACTTGCCAAGGGAATAAATGTATATTTCTAACATCTTTCTCCCCATGCAAGTTAAAACCAAATGCATTTATGCTCCTGTTCTATGGAATTGTTTTACTTCCCCATATTTCACTTTCAATCTCCCCCCTCCACTCTCTCTCTCTCTCTCTTTCTGTCCCCTCACATTGTCATCCCTGTTAAAGTGAAGTGACTTGGTAGGCAATCCTATGTTATGCTTAGCCATCTATTGGCTATGGTTTACTGACATTAAGTGGAAAGCAAATCTTGTTTTATTTGGTAATGAGTAACAATGCCCTGAAAATATAGTTGCAGTTTCAATTTATATTGATACTATTTTGGTAGTCTACTAGGAATCTGACTTCTCCAAGGACGAAAGAAACTACTTGTTCAAACTTTAGCCCACTTCACTTTGAAAACTGAAATCCTAGAAGAGTTCCTTACATTCTTTTAAATTCTGAAGAAAGCACTGTTAAACAGAAAGGGACCAAAAAATCTCTAAAGAATAGAATTATCTTTATAGATAATTTAAAATTCCACTAGTTCTGCCGAAAGACTTTTCTGCATCACAGCCTTAAAGCTGTTTCATTATCAAGCAAGCTCCTGGAAATAAAGTCAGTTTAAGAAAGTTTCAATCTGCTTTGTCCTAAGGGTCTAAGGGATGGCCTAATGTTCTCCTCTGCCTTTGGTAAACATTGTTTCTTTACCTCTCCCACCCATGTCAGGAAAAGAAGTAGCATTCTACTGGATAGCTCTCCTTCAAACTGAAGTGGAGCCATTAATGACTATTCCTTGATTGTGGTTATTCAGCCAACTGTGAGTCTGTTAATATTATCTACTCTAGCTCATATTTTATAATTTTGTGAAGGAAAATGTCATGAGACACCTGATCAAAGACTTTGCTAAGGTATATAAAGGCTATGTCTACAGCAGGGGTGTCAAACTCTCATCGTCATGGTGGCATCACGTATCGTGACTTTTTCCCCCTTAGCTAAACTGGGCGTGGCCATGGCCAACAAATGATGCCTCCAGCCCGTGAGCCATAAGTTTGACAGCCGTGGTCTACAGCATTCTCCTGATATGTTACGTTAGCAACTCTGTTAAAGGAAGAGTTGAGGTTAGTCTGGCACAATTTGTTTGTGACAAATCTGTGCTGATTCCTGTTAATTTATAGCATGCTTTTCCAAGGTCTCACAAACACGATGCTTGATAATCTGTTTAAAGGCCTTGCCCAGTGTACATATCCTCTTTCTTCCCTTTTTTTGAAGATAGGAATCACAATTGTTCTCTTCATCTTTGGATACCACACAGGAGTTCTGAAAAAATATTGAGAGTGGTTCTGTTTTTTAAAAGTATATCTTTATTGAACACAAGAAGAAAAGATAAATGAACAAGAAGAAAAAGAACTGAAGAAAGAAAAAGGAAGATAAAAGCAAGACAACAATGCAAAAAAAGAGAAAATAATATAGAAAAAATGATTTCCTGCTTTCTTTTTCGCAAATACACATAAAAAATAGTCCACCCTATTTTTATAATCCTACATAATTCTAATCATCAATTCCCAAAATCAAATATTTTATTCACTTTCTTGCAAAAATTTCAAAAGTGGTTTCCATGTAGAAGTAAAATTCATCAGTCTTTTTTATTTTAATCAAAGCTGTGAATTTCACCATCTCCACTAATTCCATCAGTGTCATCTTCTGTTCTTCCATTGTAAAGTCCTTCTATATGGAAACATTTGGGCTGTTATCATATATAAAAACAAAATTCCATAAAATCTGTTTGTCCATTAATTCCCCACCCCAAAATTAAAAATTACTGAAAAAGGGACTGCGATCACCTCCACTATTTTTTTCAGTATGTGGGATGTAATCCATCTGGCTCTAAGGATTAAAGCTTTTTTAAATTATCAAAGTTTCCATCCCTCTCTCTTTGGCTGTATTAAAGTACAGTTCTTTTCTTTCCTAAAACCATAACCATGTTCAGCTATAGTGACATTTTTCTTCTAGAAGAGGGGAAAAAAAATAGTTCCATGTTTTTACCATCATCCATTAACACTTTATCACTTCCTCATTGTAATCCACTTATCCTTTCTTAGGATTCCATTTTATTTCTAACATATTTAAATAATGCTTTTTGGGGTGGGTTTTTTTTCTTTTTTTGGAATTTCTAGCTATCTTGTTCATTCTGAACTGCAAATTTTCTTCTTAATAGTAATTTTATTTAAAGTTTCAATCACAATGATAAAAACCTAATGCAAAGTAACAAAATAAAGAATAAAAAAGAAAATGCAAAAAAAAAGAAAATAGAAAAATGGAAAAAAAGAAAATTTGAATATAGTAAAGAAAAAGAAACCAAATATATAAATTTCCCCCTTTGTCACAACTTTACACAGCCTCATTTTTCTTCAAGTACTAATCTTATTTTTATAGATAATTCATCAATTCCTGTAGACTTCTGACTTGATAGTGATCAGTGCTGATCCAACCAGTAGTAGAAGTTTTTGTAAATAGGTTATATCATTTAAAATATCTTGGATGTTGACATACCTGCTATCCAGATTTTTTAAATTAATTTTATTAGAAGTTTTAATAGGAGCCATTGTGGCACAGTGGTTAGAATGCAGCATTTCAGGTTAACTCTGCCCACTGCCAGGATTTCATTCCTGAATAGCTCAAGGTAGCCTTCCATCCTTCCGAGGTTCATAAAATGAGGACCCAGATTGTTGGGGCCAATATGCTGACATTGTAAACCACTCAGAGAGTTCTGTAAAGCATTATAAAGCAGTATATAAGTTTAAGCTATTCAATAACAACTAATACAAATTAAATTAAAACAGAGAAAATGAAAAGCAAACAGGAAAAGCTAAAAGTGCAATTAGAAAAAAAGAGAGAAAAGTAGAAAAAAGAGTTATAAAGAAAGTTATAAATATATAAAGAACCAACTTCTAATATTCTTTGCAGTACCCTATTATACAGAATTTCAATATCTTCCTTCCATCTTTCTTTCCAATCTCTTAAGCATGTTTAATACTTAACTCTGAGCTCCCTAGATGATTCTTCTCTTTTACCAAAATGATCTTAAAAGACCAGCATAATCAGTGACCTGACTAATTCAGAGAGAAGGACCCACAACTACTATTATAATTCTGAATTATACAATGTGTCTGTCAGCCTTGGAAGCCATATTACTTGGAAGCTTCTAGGCTTATTTAGTGCCTGGGAATTTGGGAGGGGGGATTTCATAGAGAGGTAGAAGATTAGACTCAACCAAATACCTTAAGTTAAGGCTGCCTAGTAAGAAATTAGGATCAAAGTTTTTAGGACTCTTTCCCATAGTGAAAGCGATCTTTCTTAGAAAGTCAAGGTCATGTTACCCTGCACCTGGAGAGAAGTGTCTGGAGGGATGTTGCCAGTTGGGACGATGTTTTGATTGGGCCATATGATGGATTGGTGGGTGCAGGGGTTGGATCTTTGAATTTCTTTTGGGAAGGGAAAACTCAGAACTCTCAGATTCGGGTTTTCCCAGATGTGCCAATAAGACAACTCTAATAAAATGGAACTTTGAGGAAATGCTTGTCTTGGAGTTTATTGGGTTGGAGTTTGTTAGTTGGAACACTGACAGCATCATTGTCCCCTCCTGTATCTTTTCCCCCCAGGAAGGAACAAAAAGTAGCCAACACTGCAGCAGCTATAAAAGGTCTTAGGGAACTCCAGGGAGTATCAGCTGATCACAGAAGTGTTATTTAATACCCTTTATAATGAAAATGTTTGTAATCTTGTCCTTCTTCCTGAAGGGAAGAGGTTAATCCCATCCCTAGATGGGTGATTGATGGGTTTCCTGTATGTTTCCCTGCCCTAATCCTGTCAGTTTCTGTTGTTTTGACTGTATTCAAGGTGTGTGTCAGCTGCATTCCAGCTGCAACTAAGTAGCCTGTTAAATGGTTCATGGCTATCTGCCCGGAGCTATTAACTGAAGGGAGAGGGAAGGGGGAAAAACTCCTCTCTGGCACTTTATTTTCAGTCGGTTCTCCGAACTGCTCAAGCAGTTAGCTACCGGTTCCGGGGAACTGGTGTGAACTGGCTGAATCCCACCACTGGGTTTGGTTCTTTATATCAGTGAGCAAAAACTTCAGATTCTGCCTCACCTTCCTGCAAACATCTTTATTAAAAGTTAACTTCAATCAATTTGGAGTCGAGAATCTGCTTTCCTAAATGATTGCTTTGGGACAGGTCTGACATCTAGCCAATCCTCTGCTCAAGCAGGAGACTGTATAATATTTCAGAGAAATGGCTAAACAGTCTCTTCTTAAGAACGTCCAGTGATGGAGCACCCACAACCTTTGATGGGAACCCATTCCACTGGTTAAGTGTTCTCAATATCAGAATATTTCATCTTAGTTCTACGTTTTTTTCTCCTTGATTAGTTTCCATCCATTGCTTCTTGTTTTGCCTTTTAGTGCTTTGGAAAATAGGTTAACCCCCTCTTCTGTGTTGCAGCCTGTCAAATATTGGAACACTATCATGTCATCCCTAGTCCTTCTATTCATTAGTCTAGACATCCCAAAATCCTGCAACTGTTCGCATGTATTTTAGCCTCTAGCCCTTTAATCATCTTTAAGTTGCACTTTTCTCTGCACTTTTCCAGAGTCCCTTTTACAGCGTGGTGATGCAAACTGGATGCAGTATTTTAAGTGTGGTCTTACCAAGACATTATAAAGTGGTACTAACATTTCATGTAATCTTGGTTCTATCCCTCAGTTAATACAGCCAAGGATTTGCTTCTTTGGCTGCCGCCCCACACTGCTGGTTCATGTTTAAATGATTGTCTACTAGGACTCCAAGATCCCTGCTCACAGTTACTGCTCTTAAGCCAGGTTCCACATATTCTATACCCGTACATTTGTTTTTTCTTGCCTGTGTAAAACCTTACTTTTTTCTATATTGAATTTCATTTTATTAGATAGGGCCCAGTGTTCAGGTCTGTGGAGAATCATTTGGATCTTGACTTATTTGGGGTGTTGGCTATTCCTGTCAGTTTAGTATCATCTGCAAATTTGATTAGTTCCCTTTCTATTCCCTCATCTAAATCATTTATGAAGACGTTGAAGAATAATGGGCCTAAAATGGAACCTTGGGGTATCCCATTGCTTATTTCCCTCCACATAAATGTAGTTCCATTAAGGACTATATGTTGAGTATAGTTTGTCAGCCAGTTACAAATTCATCTGGTGGAGATGCTGTCTAACCCACATTTTTCTATCTTATCAAGTAATAGGTTGTGGTCTATTTTGTCAAATGCCTTATGAAGTCCAAGTAAATTATATCCACAGAATTTTGCTGGTCCACTAGTTTTGTCACTTTGTCAAAGAATGAAATAAGATTTGTTTGGCATGATCTGAAGCCATCATGGCTTCTGCTTATAACTTTGCTTGCTTCTAGGTGTTTTCAGATCTATTGCTTGATTATCTTTTTCAGGATCCTCCCAGGTATTGATGTCAAGCTGATTGGTCTGTAGTCTCCTGGATCCATTTTCCCCCCTTTCTGAGGATGAGAACTACATCAGCTCTTTTCCAGTCCTCTGGTAGTTCCTGATGCCCCAAGATCTTTGAAAGATATGGTATAAGGGTTCCAAGATCATGTCTGCCAGCTCCTTCGGAACTCTATGATGTAATCCATCTGGTCCTGGTGGTTTGAACTAATTTAGGATGGACAAGTGTTCTCTTACCATTTTCTTGACTATTTTAATTTGTATTCTTTGTCTTTTATGATTTTGATGGGTTGGACTATTTTTTTCCTTTTGTGTGAAGACAGATGCAAAGAAGGAATTAAGTAGTTCTGCTTTTTCCCTGCTGCCTATCACTTTCTTGCCATCTTCTTCCATTAGTGGACTGATTGTTTCCTTGACTTTTTTTGTTTTTAGATGTTGCAAGAAACTTCTTATAGTTTTTGACATTTGTTGCAAGTCTAATTCATTCTGAGCTCTAGCTTTCCTGACTTCATCTTTGCACATTCAGGCTATATGCTGATATTCTGTCTTAGTTATGTGTCCCCTTTTCCATTTTTTTATACTTCTCCTTTTTGTCTTTCAGTGTATCAGAGTTATTTATGCAATCAAGATGCTTTCTTCTTGGATTTCTCATTTTTCTTTTTCAATGGTATTTTTCTGGACTGGGCTTTTATAATCATATTTTGCAAAATTTCCCAAGCTTCTTGAATTGTTTTCCCTTTTAAGATTTTCATTCATGGAATCCTCCCCAAGCTTTCTCTATGAGTTTGCTGAAATCAGCTTTTTAATCAGCTTCTAAGACAGAGGTCACCAAGCCCCAGCCGGCGGACTAGTACCAGTTAGGATCCAGGACATGTAGGTAAGCAATGCTTCATCTGTTCATGTGTGGGGAAAATTGTCTTCCACAAAACCAGTCATTGGTTTGAAAAAAAGTTTGGGGACCACTGGTCTAAGAATCTAGTTTGATTTTGTTCTATTGTTTGTCCCTACATTATAATGAATTTCAATATGACATGGCCACTCTCCCCCAAAGTTCCTGCAACTTCAATCCCCTCTATCATTTCTTCTCTGTTAGTAAGAATTAAGCCTAGTATAACTGACCCTCTAGTTTCCTCCTCTACCTTTTGATGAAAAAGTTGTCAGCTAGGTTTTTTCAGGAACTTATTCAATCTACTACCTGATACAGAGTTTGTCTCCCAGTTGATGTCAGGGTAGTTAAAGTCTCCCGTTACAGATATGGTGTGTTTCCTACAGACATTTGTTAACTGACTAGCAAAAAATTCATCTATTTTTCTGCTTGATTGGGTAGCCTGTAATGTACACCTATGACAATGATATTCTTTTTTAAATCTATTTTTATTTTTTTCATTTTTTCCTTTAGTTAGCAGAGCCTATATACATATTTAAAGAAGAGATTTAATAGAATAAGAAACGTTATTTATAATAAATATTTGTAAGCAATAATAATACCGTGTTTCTCATAAAACAATGCCCCCCTAAAAAAGAAGGCCAAGCCCTGATTGGTGCATGCTGGAGAAATTTAAGGCCTATTCCCCAAATTTGTGCCTTTTTAAGCGCATGCGCGCTGTTTCCATTTTCTCACATCGCTTGTAGTGGGGGGGGGGAAAGGGCTACCGCTATTCTTTCCTCTCCTTCTTCGGGTCTGCATCATCATCT
>JANHJO010001339.1:138651-148838 GCA_032468235.1 Pseudoxyrhopus heterurus | reverse complement strand
GACAGGAAGGCCTGGAGGAATGTTGTCCATGGGGTCGCGATGGGTCGGACATGACTTCGCAACTAACAACAACAATTCAGTGTTTAAACAATGCTTCTTTCTGGACTGAGCACATTTGGTTCCTATGTCAGCCACTTCAAGACTTACATTTATTTACATTTTTATTTTTTAAATACATATAGCTGTAATAAGCAACCTGGTGTCTTTTGGTTATTTTGGATTTTCTAGCTGTAGGAGAGGGCTGTCAAACTCCCAGCCCATGGACTGGATGCGTCATGCACTGGCCACACCCATGCCTGGTTTAGCAAAGCGGAAAAAAGTTTTGATACATCACATGATGATGACATGATGACGTGAGTTTGTATTTCCTGCTCTAGGAAGTACAAGAAGGCCTTGCTTGCCAGAATTCCGTTGCTAAGTTATGCAGTTTTAAGGCTTGACATCAAATGACTGCACCAACTATGAGGGCAGTTCCAGCAGTCCCAGTTGTCATTGTTAGGCAGATCTTGCCTGATTGACATTTCCAATATCCTGTCCCCATTAATTTTGCTTGTTGGAAGCCAGCAGTGAATGTCGCAAATATTGATCATTTGACTTCAGAATGCTGCAATGTTATAATTGTGAGCCAGTTGCCAAGCATCTGAATATCAGTCATATAACTGTGGGGATGCTGTGTTGACCATAAATACAAGGATCCATCAAAGGCACATCTGTTCAATGCCATCATAATTTCAAATATTTGCCGACCAAGCTAATATTAAGAAAGCACTACCTGCATTAATAATGGGAGATAATTCTATGAATCAAAGGCCAAAAGATATAGAATAGCACATATCTTTGATGTATGATATATATATATATATCAGCAAACTATCAATAACAAATACAATAACTGGTCTGTATAAACTGGTCTGTATAAATATAGAGCTTATGTGACTCTGGTAATTCATGTGGTTTTCTGATTGCTTCTGCTTCTTGTCCTTGTATTTGCTACCATGTTTCAAGAGCTGCATGGATATTGTATACATGTATCATGTTTTATATTATTATATATAAACAAGTTTCTTCTATAAATGAATCCTATTGATTTATTTACTTGTGTGCTGGTTGGGTTGCTGCAAACTCTAACAAATTTAAAATAGATCTAATCTTAAACAAATTAATGTCAGTGATATTGCTGGTTTATTTTCTGTTCTAAAGATAATATACAGAGCTCTTTTGTTACACAGATTAAATGTAAATGATTAAATAATACTGTTCTTGAAATTAACCCACTAAGTAAGAAATTGATTCACTAGGAAGCCTCTTCATTCTGAATATTATTTCTTGTGATATATACCTTAAATCAGTTATAAACATTGCTGCTTTCATCCACATGTATAAACATTGTTGCTTTCATTCATTTCCCTCCATTGTGTTAAGAACTGTATGCATTAATATTGCTAATCAATGTGGTGAAAAGGAATATTTTAATAGAAGAAGATATATGTAGTTCAGGGTTGAATTATGAAGTCCTTGGTGCCCTCTAAGTGCTGATTGCTTGCAAATGAAAGCATTTTTATTCTTTCATTAGAATAGTGTGTAAATGTGATTGATCTCTATGTGTCCATTGATGACTGCTTGGTCTGAATGTCGAGCTTTTAGAGATGCACTCTAATGGTCTTCTGACTGTCCCAAACAGTGGCTGTTACAGTTCTTAGACTATATGTTGTAGATGACTTTTTTTTTTCTTGGACTACTGGATCTTTTGGTATACATAAGATATTTTGGAGGAGTTTACTTGCTTTGCCATGGCATTGTAGATATAGGCAAGTGTTACTTTTTCATACTTTTTCGGTTGTACTATAATGGGTTAGTCATCATGTACTTTTTGATAAATTCTGTGGGTATCCATTTAGTTGGAAGATGTTATGTAGGCAGTCTTTCTTTTCTTTTTCTGGTGTTTTGGGTTGCTGCAGTGTATTTGTATATATATAGAGATAAACCACATTTACACACTATTCAAAAAAGACAATGAAAAAGCTAAGAAGGAAACAAAAAGAACAGGACATATTCTCTCCAACAACCAATACTCAGATAAATAGGTATTAATATATTAAGTGGAAAACAGTACCTTAATGAAGAAACAACCAAGGATAAAACACATTGCATATATATATTTATATTCTAAAAATATAACCAAATATTAATCTAATTACTAAAACATGGTATTTCTAATCACATTTTTCTGCAGAGCTGAACTGAGTTATGAATTCTAAAACTGTATTGATTACAGCAAGATGCACAGTAGTGTAGAAAAGCAACCTAGGTCTTAATATACCTTATATAAAAGCCACAAAATACATATCAGGTACAGGCTGTTAAAATATTCATGTAACACATAATGTAATCTATAGGGAGACAGGTATATTGTTTGCAAATATTGAGTAAACAAATAACGTTGATAGCTTCTGGATATATATTGAGAATCAGATTACTGAGGTTTAAGTACACTGGTCCATTTTTAGGCTTCAAGTACAACCTATCATTCAATGATATTTAAATATGATACTTAAATGATATTTAAATATGATACATGAAGCTGCTTTTTCCATCTTAGTCTGAGCCCAGACTCATGTTGAATTTCAAATTTAGAACATTGTGACTGGAAGGATGTCATCATTTAACCATTTGTATAATTTTTGATTCGATATTTAAATTATAAACATAACATTTTATTTTATCGTAATTACATGAAAATAACAAAATTTTATAAAATTGATTATGTGCCATGAAGTTGGGGTCAAATCTTAGCATAATTTATAAAACATGAATATTGTAAATGTTGCTTTTAAAATTGTCCTAATTCTGACAACATTTTAACCAAAGTGTTTTGGTATCCACATGTAGATTATTCCTCGACTTAAACCCACAGCTTAGCCCAAATTTCTGTTGCTAACCATGACAGTTGCTAAGTGAGTTGCACCCCACTTTATGATCTTTATTGCCACAGTTGTTATATAAATCACTGCAGTTGTAAAGTAAATCATGTGGTTGTTATGTACATCTGGCTTTCCCCATTGACTTTACTTATCGGAAGCCATCTGTGAAAGTTATAAATGGTGATCACATGTTGCCAGCACCTGAATTTTGATCATGTGACCATGACAATGCTGCTATGATCAAAAGCAAGAAAACCAGTCAAAAGTCACTTTTTTCAATGATGTTGTAACTTTGAACAGTCAATAAACAAATGGTCAAGTCAAGGATTACCTATGCAAAGTCCAGCATTTATCATCTATGATTTATAATTAGACAATCTTAGATGCAAAGAGAATATAGATCTCAGACAGAAAATGATAATTCTGTGCAAAGCAATATCAGAACAGATTAAAGAAAAGAATATTTTAAAGAAAAATATCAATTGTTTTGATTCAAAATTGTGATTAAGAAAATCATTGTTAGCCAGGTTTAATTACTCCTTAAAAACAATACTAAAACAAACAATACTAGAAGAGGTGTAAAAAAGGTGGTGGGAGGTAGGTTACTATAATAGTTCCCTAGGGCATCTTGATAGATTAAATCATGTATATGTAAAGTAGCATATGTCATTCTTAACCTCCAGTGCAAGAATCGGGTGAGCGCACAAGCACACAAAGTTACATTTGCATGCCAAACTATTCCCTTTCATCTGCTGTCGGTGCCACTGATCCACAAAATCAGAAAGACTGGAGACCATTGCCATGTGTAATATGAACAGAGATAAGTTTTCTTATCTATGTTATTATTTTATCAGCATATAATATGTTATTAATTATCAACGGATAATTAGAACTTCAGAAAAAAAAAATTGCTACCAACCTGCCTTCTATTGAGGACCTGTATACTGCACGAGTCAAAAAGAGGGCTGTGAAAATATCTACTGACCCCTTTCATCTTGGATATAAATTGTTTCAACTTCTACCCTCAAAACGACTATTTATTTATTTGTTGGAACTTCTATGCCGCCCATTCCCGAAGGACTATAGGGCACTGCACACCAGAACAACTAGACATAAGGACAGTTTTTCCCCGAATGCCATCTCTCTGCTAAACAAGTAATTCCCACAACACTGTCAAATTATTTACTAAGACTATATTACTATTACTCTACTCATCCTTTCTATTACCTATCTCTTCCCACTTATGACTACAACCGTGTTGCTTGTATCTTTACAATGTATATTGTTTTATTTGTTTCCTAGTATGATTTATTTAGTATGGCTGCTTATTAGTAACCTATAACTATCACTAAGTGTTGTACCTACGATTCCTATGATTCTTGATGAATGTATTTTATTTTATTTTATTTTATTTTCTCTTCTTTATGTACACTGAGAGCATATGCACCAAAGACAAATTCCTTGGGTGTCCAATCACACTTGGCCAATGAATTTTATTCTATTCTATTCTATTCTATTCTATTCTGTAGGAATGAACACGCAAGTCTGGTTTCTGGGTTTTCTCTGAGGCACTATTCTGTGCCTGTTTATTATATACACTTTTGCATAAGCTTTTAAGCAAACACACAATGCTCTCAGTCCCTCAGACAAAGACATTAGCTCATATGAGGACGTGCAAGAAACCCCGTCAGCTAATTCTTAATCCTAGAGACATTCTACTAGTCACGTAGGTTTTGTGTTGCTTGTATAAACATTCCAAGGGTTAATATGTCCCAAGAGAATCAATAAGGTAAGATTAAGAGACTGTTGCTTCACTATTCTATTCTATTCTATTCTATTCTGAGGTTTCTTGATTTCCTTCTGGGTGATTTTCAGTGATTTATTTTGAATTCTGCAGAGAGGCCCATCAATGATAGTGTTAAATATGTAATCCCAGAATCAAGGGATCTAAACGGAGTCAAGGATAAAGTGGAAATCAGTAGGCTCCAAGTGCAACAGACCTAGCTACTTACTCTGTACAGAGAAAATATACGTATTAATTATGGGCTCTAGAATAACATACATCAAATATGAAACAGTTTTCTAGAGGAATTTTAAAAATCTATGACATCTATAGCTGTGGCCATTGTGTAGGTATCTTCTGGGCTATGCAGGAGACCAAATGCTAAGCTAGATAGGTTTTAGCGTTATTCAGCAGGGTTCTTTGGTTCTTAATTAATTTACTTTTGTTGTATTATCACAGCTCAGGACACTTCTTGGGTATTGTAGGTTTTGTCCTTCCTGATATATGGTCATAGGCATACTTTCTCTTCTGGTTCATTTTGGGAGCAAGGCTTCTCCCTATCCTTCAATTTAATGTGCGCTTTGTGTTTGATTGAGAAATCAGGCCTTGACCACTGAAGCCGCATTGTTTTTCTTCCTCTTTTTTTAGAACAGAGCGCCAGCACCATGATTTGGCATACTGCCTTACCTTACTCCCTGTCACAGAACGAGGGCTCCGAAAGATGCAAGACAACTTCGACTGCTTTGCCGATAAGCTCCAGGACTTGACAGTCTACAACCACTTCCTGGTTGTGTTAGGCCGGGTCCGTAGGGTGGCCACTAAGCCAGAGATGAAGGTGAGGCTCATCTTTTTCCCCAAGCTAGCACGATAGTAGAGGCCAGTGATGGCTAACCTTATGGTCGTTGCGTGCCAACAGTGCCCACCTGCGCCCACACCCATAATGCAATGCGTGTGCGACCCCCCCCCCACGCGATCCCCAGAGGTGGGTTTCTATGCCCAAAAGAACAGCTGAGGCGGCAGAGCGGAAAAACAGCTGATCGGCGCAGCAGTGCGGATCATCTGTTTTTTTGGCTCTGCCACGCCTCAACTGTTTTTTTGGACATAGAAAAACATCCTTGGGGGGTCACGTGCAGGGGTGGGGGGGGATGCAGGGTGTTGCACACGCATGCGCAGTGGAGCTGAGCTGGGCGACAGCTCGCGTGCCAGCCAACATGGCTCCAAGTACCACTTTGGGCAGGTGTGCCATAGGTTCGCCATCACGGTTATATGCCCTCTTTTTTTGTGAAGGGAAGAAAAATTAAAAACATCTCTTTGCGAGATCATGGACATATAATAATTAATTCTATGATATACAATTTATATTTCTGCTCTGTATGTGATATTATTCCTTAGGCTCTTATTGAAGAATTTGAACAGAAGCTCCAGAAGTGCCACAACAAGGGTCTGGATTCCTTCACCGAAGATCCACAGGAGACCACACACCAAGAAGGCAGTAATATCCCTGTGCTGCAATCAATAAAGAAAGTTGTGTCACGTATGTCTGCTCTTTATCCTAACACTTCCTAATTCACACATTTAAAAAAGTAATATCTGTAGCAAAAAAATATTATAGACCACTAAATTAAGCAGTAATTTTCACTATTGGCTGAGAGTATTTTGCAACGTTCCAGAACATGCTCTAATCTGTTAATGGGATGAGGAAAAATGGTACCCAGTTAATGTTGAACAAAAGATGTAAGGAAGGTCCAGCAAAATATACAGAGAATTCATGAAAGTAGCTTTTCAATTGCTGTAGAGCACTGTCTAGCACATCCATCCTCCCATCTAATTTTGCAGATATGCAGCAAAATATGTAGCTTTCCTATGAAGGAATAAATAAAAGACTTATTAGTCTTTTACCTGAAGAGGTTTTCTATCTATGATTTGATAGGATAATGACTACAAATTGCTACACGTGTCTCTCCAGTGTTATACTTACTGTATCAGCTATACTTACTTGTTCTACTTCCCTTACTGAGGGGACAACAGCTGGTTGAAATACTCCTACTTTTACGTTTAATTTTATATTAAACACTTCATCCGGAAACAATATTATCTTGCTTCCTTTATAAAGAACACCAAATTTAAGCATGTTCCTCAGCTCTTTGGAACAATATGAGATGCGACTTGCAATGATTTGAATGTTCAGTTATTGAAGAAAAACTAAATGTCTGTTTCCTTTCTTAGGATCCTGTCGGCGACCTCTTCGGTCAGCCAACAGAAAAACCGACTCCGCCTTTATCACTCCTGAGCCTCGCGTTACTCGATCCAAGAGGAAAACTGCCAAACACAAAGTCACCATTGTTTTCTCCAGTGATGAAGAGAACAGCCTAGATGAAGGTGAAAATATTTTCTTTCTGAATTTAAGATACTGGACTAGTCAAAATGTATTTGTGAGCTTATCCTTTGGGGAGACCAGAATACAAGAATCATCTTTGTGTTAATTTCATCAACCCTATTTAAGCTCTAGGGACGCGGTGGCTCAGCAGCTAAGACGCTGAGCTTGTCGATCAGAAAAGGTCGGCAGCTCGGCGGTTCGAATCCCTAGTGCCGCGTAACGGAGTGAGCTCCCATTACTTGTCCCAGCTTCTGCCAACTTAGCAGTTTGAAAGCATTTAAAAATGCAAGTAGAAAAATAGGGACCACCTTTGGTGGGAAGGTAGCACCGTTCCGTGCGCCTTCGGCATTTAGTCATGCTGGCCACATGACCATGGAGACGTCTTTGGACAGCTCTGGCTCTTTGGCTTTGAAACGGAGATGAGCACCGCCCCCTAGAGTCAGGAACGACTAGCACATATGTGCGAGGGGAACCTTTACCTAATAGACAACCATTTTTGTGTAAACAGGCACGGGTGAGGAATGCGTTGGATGTATCGATTGGCGACGTTCCTGTGGTTCTCCAAGCCACTGCCTTGAACGACCAACTGAAAGAGACCAGATTAATTGAAGAAGGCTCGGACCCTGGGTCTGGCATAACAAGCCCAAGAGATGGAACAACTATCTTTACAGTTAACATTCCTTCCGACACCAAAGTATTGGAGTTCAAAGTGAGTGAAATACTTCCATTCTCTGATCTAGAACCATGGAGGTGTCAAAAACCTGTTAGAAACTCTGTTTTTACATAGTACCACAGAGCAAGCAAAAGAGCACAGTCACCATGTGCTTTACTGCTTAACTATTGAACTGTAACAGGACACAAAAGAGCATGGAGTACCGTATATACCAGAGATCCAAACTTGTAAACACTGCCATCTACTGGCTGAGTAGTTGTCGCATAGAAATACATTCCAGCAATGAATTTCAACAAAGCCAAAAGCGTTTTGAGGTTTTTAAGACGAGATTGGACGGCCGTTTGTCCAGAACAGGGGGTTGGATTAAAAGACTTCCGAAGTGCCTTCCAACTCTGTTATTCTGCGTTCATGATGTCTGTTGTGTTTTGATTTTTTTCCCCTTTAGATAACAACTGCAGATACCTCTTTACCAGAAGAGAATCAGGCCAGTGAGACTTATGAGGCCAAATCCTATGTTTCTCTCAGTGGAAGCTATTTATATATCAATTGGGCTTCAGACCACAGAGTGCTCCAGGTTGGAGAGAGCGTACAGCTCAAAGTGCACCCGGCAAGCCATTACATTGACAAAATACTACACTACAGCTATCTGGTACGCCTTGTAAACATAATTTAACTTTCCCTAAGAGGGGCAAATGGAGAAAAATTGAAATCACCTGTTGTAGCTTATGACAGTAAAGGGCAGTCAGTCTTCAATTTACAACAGTTTGTTTAGTGACCGTTTGAAGGTACAACAGCACTGAAAAAAGTGACCTTTGACCCTTGTTCACATGGCATCCCCATTGTCACGTGATCAAAATTTGCCTTCTTTCGCGCCGCTACGAGGCCCTCAAATGTGCGTGGACCAGGACACAAAGAGCAGGTATACTCATGTGGTGTTGTCTTCCCATCACACAGTTGTCTTGACAACTGACTCATATGTATGACGGTCCCCCTTTTGTGACCTTTGCAAAATCCCCGGGGAAGCGAGATTTCGTTGAACAACGGGGTTAGTCACTTAACAACTGCAGGGATTCGCTGTGGCAAGAACAGTCGTAAAATGGGGCAAAGTTCACTCAACAGATGTCTCATTCAGCCACGGTAATTTTGGGTTCCATTGGGGTCATAAATCAGGCTAATCCCATTCCTCGCCTGCTGGTTGACCTAATCCACAGATATCCAGGGGTCTTCAAACTTGGCAACTTTAAAACTTGTGGACTTCAACTCCCAGAACCCCTCAATCAGCATGGCTGGCTGAGGAATCCTGGGAGTTGAAGTCCACAAGTCTTAAAGCTGTCCAGTTTGGAGAGCCATATCTTAGACCAACACAGCCAACGAAATAATCAACACGAGTTGTCTTCTAGGCTTACGATCCACCTGAGCTCTGGAAGGTCACCCTCTTCCCTCCTTTCTTTTAGATCTTATCCAAAGGGAAAATAATCAAGTACGGGACTCAGGAGAAGATCCAAGGCTTGTCCTATCAAGGTCTGACGCTCCATATAACTAAAGAAATGGTCCCCTCGGCCCGTCTTCTGGTCTACTACATAGTCACGGGAGAAGGAACCGCGGAGCTGGTCGCCGACTCGGTCTGGTTAAACGTCCAGCAAAAATGTGGCAACAACCTTGAGGTGAGCTCCTCGCCATCTTTGGATACTCCCATCAAAAAACTCCCGAAGCCCCCTGGAATGCCCTTTTCCCATGTCACGTTTGGCCTTCTCGACGTCTGCAGGTCAGCATCCTGAAAAATGGAAGAGTATACCAGCCCGGAAATACGGTGTCCCTTGCCATGACCTCCAAGTTCGACGCTCTGGTGGCCCTCTCGGCCATGGACAAAGCGATTTACGGAGTGACGGGAAGCAAGCAGAAATCGATGGAAAAAGTTACGTCCGGGGGGGGAAAGGCAAACATTTGGCGCTCTTCGTGCGCCTTTCGTTGCCCGACCGACTTCCGACGTGTCTTCTCCTTCGCAGGCTCTCCTTCAACTGGAAAAAAGTGACTTGGGATGTGGAGCCGGAGGAGGAGAGAACAACGTGGATGTGTTCCGGATGGCCGGCCTCACCTTTCTCACCAACGCCAATGCTGATGACCCCAGAGAGAAAGGTGATGAAATGTTTCCTTTTAAGCAGGATATAGCTGTCCGTAAACCTTCATTCCTAAATGCAGAAGGATAGCATCTGATTTCCAGTTTGCTTCCTCCTCCTCCTCCCCTTCTAGCACTGATGATGTTACTTAGTTTGGTACTGAAATGTCTGCAAGAAAATAACCAAGCTCAGAGAGCACCGAGGATCCCACGCTCTCCTTCTCATTTCTTTCTCCTCTTCCTTCCTTTCTCTTTCTCCTCCTCCTCCTCCTCCTTTCTTCCCTTCTCCTTCTCCTCTTTCCCCATCTCTCCTCCTC